>PVKU01000219.1:0-52102 GCA_004027475.1 Anoura caudifer
TGCAACAGTAAACATCCTGATAGGTACATTGTTTAGGTATTCCTTTGAACTTCCCTTGGGAACGATCTGATAGCAAGGAAGGCAGGACAATGCAAGGAGATTAATGCCTAGAGGCCGAGGACCAGGCCCAAACATCATTTCCACAATGTCTGGACCCTAACTCTCAACCCCTTAGCAGGCATAATAATTCCCTACAGGTGAGCATCTTTTTCATGTGCTTGTTGGCCATTTGTATAACTTCTTTACAGAAACGTTTATTCAAAGCCTTGGCCCATTTTTAGGTCAACTTAATTTTATTGTTTCGTGGTAAAAATATACACAACATAAAATTTATCATTTTAACTATTTTTAAGTGTACATTTCCATGGCATTAAGTGCTTTCACAATGTTGTGAAACTACCCCACCACCTATCTCCAGAACTTTCTTTTTCCAAAAAAAGACCATTAAAACAAAAGTTTTAGGTTCCCAGAAAACGTAAGAGGAAGGTACAGAAACTCCCCATACCCCCTCCGGCACCCCACAGCCTCCCCCATAGCCAGCACCCCCACCAGAGCGGCACACGTGGTACAGCCGAGGACCCTGGCATTGACGTTGGCACATCACCATCCCACAAAGTTGACAGTTCACATTGGAGTTCAGTCTTGGTAGTATATGTTATACGGGTTTGGACAAATATGTAATGACAAGTACCCAACAGTATTTTCACTGTCCTAACATTCCTCCTGGTTCTGCCCGTTCATCTGTCTCTGTTTCCCTCCCACCCTCCCCCCACCCGGTGTTTGGCAACTACTGATCTTATTATTGTCTCCATAGTTTTCCAGAACATTTTTTTTTAAATTACTTAATTTTTAGAAAGAGGGGAAGGGAGGGAGAAAGAGAGGGAGAGACACATCAATGTGTGGTTGCTCCTTGCGTGTCCCCCACCGGGGACCTGGCCTGCAACCCAATCATGTGCCCTGACTGGGCATCGAACCAGTGACCCTTTGCTTCAAAGTCTGGTGCTCAGCCCATTGAGCCACACCAGCCAGGGCTCTTTTCCAGAATATTTTGATCATCCCAATGCCCATTTAAAAAACTGGGTTGTTTGTGTTTTTGTTGTTGAGTTGTCAGAGTTCTTTTTAAAATATGGATTGAGCACTCTATTTAATTGTAATCAAATATATTATTTACAAATTTTTTTTGTGGGTTGTCTTTACACACTCTTGATGGTGTCCTTACATGCACAAAGGTTTTTAATTTTGATAGAGCTCAGTTTAACTTTTTTTTTCTTTCGTTGCTTGTGCTTTTGGTATCATATTTAAGAAACCATTTCCTAATCCAAGGTCATGAAGATTTACGCTTCTGTTTTCTTCTAAGAGTTTTATCGTTTTTCCCTTTTGTTAAATTTTGTATATGGTGTGAGACAGGGCTCCAACTTCATTCTTGTGCCTGTGGACAACCAGTTTCTCTAGCACTCCCGAAGGAATGCCAGAGAGGGGGGATCTAGGGGAGTAGGGACGGAGTGGGGGGCGGGGGCCAAATCAGGAGGGACAAGAGGCAGGGACAGAGGTGCAACAGCAGAATCCGAAAGGGGAGAAACCGGGAAGGAGGAGTGGGTGGGGGAGGATGCTCCGAGGTCAGCACAAGGAGCCTGGGCTGAAACTGAGGGTTTCACGAGTGACTAAGGCCGGGGTGTAGTCTGGACAGTGGGAAACCAAAGAAGTGGAGAGGAACGGCAGAGTCGGGAGGGTAGGTGGTCTCTCCCGTGGTCACAGACCGGGCCAGCCCAGCCTGGCGTGAACCGGCGGTGGTGAACGCGTGAGTGCCCAGACGCGAGTCCCAGCAGCCCGCGGAGGCGGGGAGAAGCCGGAAGCCCTGGCCTCACGCTCCGCCCCAGTGGGTGCAGCCCCCGCCCCCGCTCCCACCCCCGCAGCAGTCCCGCCCGCCTGCGCTGCCGGCTCAGACCTACCGGCTGGAGTGGCGGCGCAAGCGGCGGTGAGTGCTGCGTGGAGGCAACTAGGGCGCTAATGGTGGGCGGGGGGCGCGGCGGCGGGAGCGGAACCCGAGGGGTGTCCTGGGCCGCGAGCCGGGTCCCTGCGGCGCGGGCACCTGCCCGGGACTCGGGAGCAGCGGAGGCTGGGAGACCGCTGGTGGCGGCCGATGACCCTGGCGAGTCCTGGGGTTCGACAAGGGGTGGAGAGCGCAGGGGTCCGGCCGAGAACTTTCTCGCGGGGCCGGCGCCGGCCGGTTTCCAGCCTCCGAGCGCTATTCTAGGCCGTGGGACAGGCTGAGGTCCGATCCTGCGCTCCTGAGCGAGCCGGTCGTCCGCGGGTCGCGCGCGATGGGGTCTCCCGGCCCCAACCTGAAAGGGCGCCCCTGGGGGTCCGCGTTGTCCCCTTCCGGGAGAGGACGTCCCGAAGCTTTTCAGGAACGTTGCGATTCCCTGTGGTGTCTGCGATCCAAAAGTTGAGTTTTCCAGAACCATCACCCGGGAATTCAGAAACAAAACCAAAGCAAACAACAAACCCAACGAATTTCCGTACGCAGGTCCCAAAATTCGGCTTGTCGGGTCCAGAGCATCCGTGTTTTTGCCTCTGCCCCAGGGGATCCACGCAGAATTCAGGACCACCCTCAGTGGGTACCTATGTGAATACCGCAGGGCATGGAGGAGAGCACCGGGAGGTGAAAATCGAGACACAACTCGAAGGCAGTCTTGTCCCTGCTAGGTCCCATCCCCCGGGGTAAGATTGGCACCCGATGAGCACAGGAGTCTATCCAGACCCCGTCCACTGCCGGTGCCGGCTAGGGGCTGCTGTCACAGGCAGGGGAACCTGTGGTAGAGGTAGACGTGGCTCCTCCTGCCAGGCTGGCAGGTGCCCTCCCCTCAGCTTTCCAGGTCAGCGTGGATCTGGGCATTGGGTTGGGTGTTATGCCAGGAGTTCCTGATCAGGTTAGGGAGGGGAGGTGTTGGGGAAATGGTGAATCTTGGAAGGACAATATCCAGGGATCAGGCCAGTTGGACCTTGGCTAATTTTCTAGTCGCTTTTGTGCTTTGGGATAGTGGGCTGATGTCATTCACTGTTGGACTGTTTTTTGGTTATTGGGAAATCCAGTTTCTGGAAGTTACAGGCCCTTCCTGTGTAACTCATCAGGTTAGACTCTTCTACTACCAGTCTTCCCTTGGGGGATAAATCCGTCCTCTAGCCTTGGTGCTGGTTCAGGGGCTGCCTGGAAGGAAGGTTGGCCCTGCAGTTCTCCTGGGGGCCCTTTTAAGGAAAGCTCATGGTTTGCATGAATGTGTGCCTCACTTTCCTACTCACCACCTCAAGCCACCTCGGGCGGCTCTTTTAAAATAGGGCTAACATGAATGCCTGTAAAGAGAGCTTAGTATCTGGGATTCTCCCACTGTGTTTGGTTTTTATCGTAGTTGAATCTGAATCCGGCTCTACCAGGCCTAGAAAAACATCCATGTTGCCCTCAGCTTTCCTCTCAGCCAACCCTTGCTTTGGGATCTAACGTGTATCAGACTCTAAGAAACACTTAGGAGAGTGTGTCTCCTATGGGAGAAACTATGGAAGACACCCATCTTCCCTCTTTCCTGTTACTTCAAGGCATTAATAATAGATGCTTTTATTCACATTTGAAAAAGTATCCTTGTAATGTTTCTGTGGATTAAGTGACATGGCGATTGATCTGAGCTGGAGGATCAATTTGTTAAGTCTCTAAAATACTAGACTGAAGTAATTCACTCTCTTTGGTGAGTAAGTTTCCCTCTGTTCCTTCAGTCCCTTTTATAGGCTGTGGGGAAATCAAGTGCTATACCCTTGCCCTGGAAAGGACATAGAAGAAATGGCTCCTGGTCCTGAGGGGTTGACGCACTGGGTGAAAAGTGGAAACACAAACACAGAGGAAAGAGCCATCACTCACCAAGGCCCGGCAGGGGGTTGGGAGGAATGAAAGGGAGGTTGCTATGAGCATGGGCCAAGTTAACCAAGGAAAGTTTAGTAGCCAACCTGAGGCCTGGGCATATTTGGCAGAGGGACATGTGGACATAGTGGGCAGCATTCTACCGTTTGCAGAGGAGTCTCAGCAAAGCTTTGGAAGAGGCACAGACATTCCCAGGGTTGAGGACAGTGAAAGAGGGACTGCTGAGAAAGGGAGCCTGAGGTGCTTCCAGCTTAAGTTAATTTTCAAGGACATAAACAGTGCATGCATTGTGGCCATTGACTATCCCCACTGACCAGAGGTACGTGTAAGGCCATTCTGAGAATAGGCTGCTGCCTATCAGGACTTAAAATTCTTCCACCCAAGATGAATCTCCCCAAAGCAGTGGTGACAGTGGAAAAAAGGAAGTCCACATGAGGTAATTCTGGAGTCTTGGTACTGCAACTTGTCCTCTGTTTTTGCTTTTGCTGCCATGAAAACAGCCCTGTGGGCGAGGTAATCCATCTCATCGGGCAAATAGACCTCCTTAACTCTGTCTTTCTTTAGCACAGACGTACGTATTTGTGATGGTTTTGCTGCTCCTTTGGCCTCCCGTGGCCTGTTCTGGACTTGATTGGTGTTTACTTACGTAAAGTTGTTATTTGAGCTTAAAGTGTTACTTTCCTGAGTCCTCAAAATTTCATCTTGTTTGAATCTACCTTGGCACTCTGGGCAGGTGTGATAACACTTCAGTAGCTAATGAAGTTGTCCCTTCCACTTATTTACTTCAGTGGAAGAACTGTGTGTATTCATAGGTTTAAGGCTTGGACAGAATCAAAGGTGTCTATAGTGATTTCCTGCCTCCTCCTAGTAGGCAGAAATTAACTCACCATGATCCTGAAAGCCTGAGGCACTTTCTTCTCTATCACTTTCTTTAATGGTATTGTTAACTTCAGAGAACATAGTGATGGAGAATATAAGCCACCTAGCTTAAGGAGCTGTAGAATTGACAGTGTTCCTGGGGAAAATTTAAGAACTTAGCATTGACTCACCTGAACTTTGAGTCCAGGGAGGTTATTCACAGATGGCGCATTGATATTTTTTAAAGTTATATAAAAATAACAATATTACAGAAAATGTGGAAGAGAAAGAAGAAAAGGAGGCATAACCTCACTGTGTGAATGAACAGTTAGCATTTTTTTTTGAAATTCAGCGGTTTCGTCTTTTGTGATGGTGCTTGTTTTTTTTATGAAGCTGTAACCAGGGCACACACAGTTTTGTCTCTTGATGCCGTCCCATTAATGTTCTCATTGCACCGTTTCTTCAAAAACCATCATTCACGTGGAAACTGGGGATGTGGTTTCCCCGGGAATCCACAGGGAAATTGCCCTCTCTGATTTTGGGGGAGAGGCCCAATTCCCCAGTCGGAGCATTTTCCACTCCACAATTCACAGTAATTTGTACTTGCGCCATGTTTGAACCTGGCTTTCAGATTGTGGTAACTTTATCTTTGACTTGTGGAATACACCGCCCTGCAGAAACAGACTGAATTCAGAAGATGGAATGTGAAGGCGTTTCTCTGCAGTATTTCCCTATGAGCCTCTGTATTTGTTTGGAAGTGTACTGAATTTGAATTTGTTGGGGGGGGGGTCAAGTAGCCTAACCACCGTGGTGCAGTTTCTCACTTCCTTCCCCAAGATAACTGGAGACCCCGATTTCCACTTTCGTCTAGATTCTTCTTCCTTACCAGCTTAGAGTTTAAGAAACGCCATTTATGCTGGATGTTTTGTGGAGCCATGTGCAGGTTAAATTCCATCACAGCAAAAGCAGCACTGCCGAGTCTTTGTATTTCAAGGATGGCTGGCCAATGGCCCTTCCTTGAAGAGTTTTGAGCTACATTCAATATATTCAATATAATAAATGTATGAGTCAAAGACTTCCTTAGGGCTTTTGTAATCAGGTTTCACTTACGCTCATGTTATTATAAAGAACATTCTTCTCCAGAGACTGTAAAAGACCAGACATTTTGGGCCTTTCCCAGCTGGTCCTCCACCTTGTGTACAAACGAGGCTGTTTTTTTTCCAGAGATCTGACAATCTGCATGTGTGCCCTTTCGCTGAAGGAATCCTTTTTTTTTTTTCCTGGGGTCTTCTGGGGTCATTTCTGTTATGTGCATATTCCAGGATGTCTCCTTGGTTTCTTTTCTGGGCCTGGAGGGTGGAGGCGGTGAATGGAATGGAATAATCTTCCTCTTTTCTTCCTGAAACAACTGATTTTGGGGGATTAAGTCGGTGGTGAAAACTCTACTTTATCTCCTCTCCGAAGGCCTTGCTCTTTGGTGTACTGGTCAGTCCATAAATCTGGAAAACAGTTCTGTTTTATACACGGCACGGAGATGTATTTTTAGAAGTTTGTTACTCACATGTGGTTAAGACGCCTTCTTTAGTGTTTTGAAGTATACATTTTAAGAAAGAGGGTACAGATTTGTGGAAAATCAACGTGCATTCAGCTGTGAGGAGTTTTGGAGATTCCTTAAAATTTAAGGCCTGATCATTCACTTAAATTTGGGGATATGTTTTTCTTTCTTTCTTTTTAAACCTCCCCAATTAGAAATATTAGAAACTTCACTTCCACTTAATCTTTCATGTTTAAACAAAATAGACTCAAAAATACTTAAAAAAACAAACAAAACTTTTTAATACATACGTTTAAAAAATTGAACTTGAATGCCTTTGGGTGAGGCCTGCCTGCCTCAGTTCACCTTATAGTTTAATTTTAGATTTCCCTGGAAGTCGCAGTTAATGCAGGGGTTCCGTATAACCCTCACCTAGTTCCCCTGTATTTGGCATCTTACATCATCGCCACGGTACATGTGTCAAGCGAAGACACTGACGTTGGCACCTCACTAGTCACCAAACCCCAGACCTTACCAGCAGTTCGCCGCTGTCCGTTTTCCTGCCCAGCTCCCGCCCAGGGTGCCGCCTTGTATTTAATCCCTCATCTCCTGGTCTCCTCTGGTCTGTTACAGTTGCGCTCAGTCTCTCCTTTTTCATGACTGCTTTTGAGAAGTACCAGGCAGGGATTTTGTAGAATTTGCCTCAAATTGGATTTGGCTGATGTTTTTCTCATGATTACACAGGGGTTACGGGTCTGTGGAAGAGTGCCACAGAGGTGAGGGGCCCTGCTCATCATGTCACCTCAGGGGGTCCCTGACAGCCACGTGACATTGCTAACGACATTAACCTTCATCTCTAGATGAAGGTGGGCTGTGCCAGGTTTCTCCACTGCAGAGTTACTTTCTTTCTCTTTTCATTTATTATTCTTTAAAATCAAGATGCTAAATCCAGCTCACACTCGGGAATGGGAGGGAAGAGATTAATGTCTACCTCCTGAAGGGGAGGGTATCTACACAATATTATTTGGAATTCTTCTGTAAGGGAGATTTGTCGTTTCTTCTTCATTAAAAAAATACACACTTCAAAAGACCTGGCACTCGCTGTAAATATGCCCATCATCTGTGGGGTATATAGGTCAGACACGTGCTCACAAAATCTCAGCTCTACAAGGAGGTGGGCTGTGTACTGCTTTCCCAAAGCCCTGTGGGGAGTCCGTAGAAACAGAACAGAGCCCGTGCTTACCCTGGGGGAGTGTAATGTGGTCCAGTTTGGACACAGTCTGACTTGCAGACAGGAAGTAATTAAGATGCATGAGGAAGGCATGTGTCATCGAAGGCTGGATGGTGTGGGCTGGGTCAGGGGAAGTGGGATGGCTTGAAAACAGCACAAAGGTTAACGTTTACCACCCTGTCTCACTTGATTCCTAAGTCTTGCTAAAGGCGAGATCATTGTTTTCCAAAGTTTTCAAAGATGTGATGGTTACAATACTTGCTGTCATCTGGAATAGAGCCAAAATTGAGCCAATATTTGCTTTTTTTAAGCAAATATAAGACTCCCCAGTATCGCAGATGTTTTCATTAAACCAGATGCTCAAGGTTGTTTACCTTACTTGTAGGAGGTACCCAAGCAAACCAGTAACTCTTACTTACCTAGAATCCTTACACCCCGGCATCCGGCTGCCCATTCCTCGGAGGCTTTGAGTCAGCAGTTGGAGAGGTGGGCTGGGGACGGCCATCTGCCCAGGCTGGACGATGGGCAGCCTGGGATAGCACAGCCAACACAAGCATTTTCTTATTTATTTATGTTTGCACATTTCAAGAAAGCAGAGGGAAGTACAGGATTGGTTTTAGAATATGGTTAAGATTCTTGCTGGGGAGGGAGGCTGTCAGTCAGAGTGAAGCAACACCAGAAGTTACGAGATTGGCATTTTCATTGTGTGTAGACATGATCTGGGGGGAGGACCCCGTTGGCTGTGGGCCGTGGGGCCTTTGAAGTTTGTGAAATGATGGTGGGGGATGTTGGGTGGCTGCTGCTGTGGTTGGTTTCTCCCAGTATTAGAGGTTTTGAGGCTTATTTTTAGAATCTGAACTCTCCTTGTCAGGAGAGTTGAATACTTTTGGGGGGTTTTGAAATTGCTCTTGAGCTACTGGTTAATGAAACACAACCGTTGTGTGAAGTCCCTCCTGGAAGGTCTAGCCTGGTGCCCACCTCATCCAGGCCAGGCTCCTGGGGGTGTGAGTGTTCCCATCACCCGACCCCACCCTCCTGGCCTCCTCACAGGACACAGGTGTGCCTGCTACTGCATGCTCTGCCATGCCGCCCACCAGAACCGCTACTTGCTTGAGAACCTGGACTCGGTTTTCCCTTTGTGTCTGCCTCATACCTCCCCCGTGGGTTAACTTTACCTCCCCAGCTGGGCTCCTTAGGGCTGTTGAGGGAGGGTCCATGTCTCCCCAGTCCCTTGTCTACTGTCAGCCTGCACCACCTCCTGCATGAAAAATGGACAATAGCACAAAATGCAAAGAGAAGAACTTCATTTTGGTAAAGAGGATGTGGTTAGCACAAACTTGGGAGTTATACAGCAAGAATGGTGGAGTGCACATCTTCTCACTAAACAGAAGTGATGAGAAGCCCTAATCACTCCACAGACACTCAGGGCGGGGCCAAAGGGCAGGGTGCTGGGCATGGACATTAGATACAGTTCTTGGGACTGGGAGCTGTGATGATGTCATTTCACCCAGAGGGAGGATGTATAGGAAGCTAGTTTGGGGAAGGTAGATAAGGGTTCACAAAGGATGCTTTTTCCCCCCATTTTAAAATAAATTGAATTTATTTTATTTAATTATAAATATTATATATTATAAATATATATTAAGTTATACCAATAAATTTTAAATTCACTGAGTTATACTTAATAAATAGATGTAATTTATTTAACTTTCCTTAATTTAATTTTGATTGTGTAGTATTGCTCTGGTTCAACATACAAAAGACCACCAAGGGGATAAATGTGAAGAGTGTCTGTCCCACTGCACCGCCCGCTCACCTCCCCTGCATACAGGCAGCCACTGCTACAATTTCTTGTGTGTCCTTTTGGTGGTATTTCATGCATATTATATAAGGAAATACGTATGTCCTTCTCATACACAAGTGGTGGCTTGCTGTAATGCTGTTTGGGCTTTTTTCATGCAATGGTTTGTCTTGGGGATTACTGTGTTTCTGCACGTAAAACTTCCTTGTTCTGTTTTGGTGGTTGCATACCATCGCCTCGGGTGGATGGACCACCAGCAGTCTATCCGGCTTCCTGCTGATGCACGATTAGGTGGTTTCTAGCAACACTGCAGCGAATACCTCTGTGTCCTCATTGTTTTGTCACTTCGCCCATGCGTGGGGTTATCTCTAATACATATTCCGAGAGGGGGACTTGCTGGGTCAAAGGACTCCTGCATGTTAAATTTTGGTAGATGCTTCCATTGTGTGAGCCTCAGTTTACCTTCGCACCAGTCCTGTGTGAGTGACATCTACAACCAGGCCATCTCCACGTGCAACCAAACATTTTGCTCTTTGCCAGGGTGACAATGACAGAGGTAATGTTGGGTAAACAATGTCCTGGTATCAGTTGTAAGGTTTTTAAAAACACAAATCTTTTGTTTTAGATTTGCAGAACAGTTAGTGCAGAAGGCCCTTACTCTCCATCTGGCTTTCTCCATTGTTAACACCACCAGGCATGTTTGTCACAACTGAGACGGTGGCGTTGCTGCCTTACTTGCCACTAACTGAACTCCAGACTTCACTTCTGGATTCTGTTCCCGGCTCCTACATTGTGTGTAGTTATCATGTCTCCAACTCCGGTTTGTGGCAGTTTCTCGGACTTTCTTTGTTTTCTTTGACCTTGGCAGTTGTGAGGAGTACTGGCCTGGTTTCCTGTAAAAAGTTGTCCAGTCTGGGGTTTGTCTGGTGTTTTCTCATGATGAGCCTGGGGTCAGAGGTTTGTGGGAGGAAGATCGCGTTGCTGACGTGCAAGGATGTGATGTCCACACGACTTCTCACTGATGGTGTTAAGCCTCCGCATCTGTCTCTGTGTTGTCTTAACCGCAACTCCTTGCTTTAGAGAGAGGAGCATCTTTTTGTATGTGAAGATGAAGTTGTCCAGGGATGGGTCATGCTCAGCTAGATGGGTGAGGGGTTGAGGAATGGGGGAGCCATAAGTACTGTATGCAGACCCCTGAGTCCCTGGGGCCTGGTTACAGAAGGGCTGATGGGGAAGGAGCAGCCCCTGAGGGAGACCAAGGTTCAAGGCCAGGCCAAATGAGGAAGTCCTTCCAGAGGAGGGGCATGGCAGCTTCAGGGGAGGAGGACAGAAGACAGAGTGGGCTTGTATGGGTTGAGGCTGAGGGAGGAAGGAGGCTGGTGGTGGGGGGCGAATCCATGGATGTGGGAGAGAGGCGGGGAGCTGCATTTGCACCGTCAGAGAGACCAGGATCACACAGTGTGAGGAGGTCTGTACCTGGGTCTTACCCACTCTTCGCTGTGAAACCTCTGTGTCACTGTGGGCAAGCGACCTCCTCCCCAAGCTTCACGCAGCTTCCCTGTAAATAATTAGACCTAACGTGTTTGTAATAACCTAACTGCCCGGTGTTCTGAGTACATCCACTAACTTCATTAGTACAGCTGCCCTCTGAGGTGTAGATACTTTTTCAGTCCATTTTCCAGATGACAGAACCGAGGCACAAAGAAATGAAGCAACTCACGAAGTTGGCAGAGTTGGAATTTGAACCGAGGGAGCTTGGTGCCAGTCTACTAAACATTTGGCATTTTTCATTCCCCTTTCCATACCCTGCCTGCTCACATTTCTTCTGTGTCTTCTCTTTTCTCAGAGTAACTGTTGGGTATTCAGCAGGCCAGGCCAAGGTCCATGCCATTCTTGCTGTCTTGCTGTCCTGCTGTCCTGCTGTCCCTTGAGAGATGGGTGGTACCCATCCACTCTTTTTTTTTTTAATATTTATTTTTAGAGAGGGGAAGGGAGGGAGAAAGAGAGGGAGTGAAACATCAATGTGTGGTTGCTTCTCACACGCCCCTGCACTGGGGGCCTGGCCTGCAACCCAGGCATGAGCCCTGACTGGGAATCGAACCGGCAACGCTTTGGTTTGCAGGCCTGTGCTCAGTCCACTGAGCTACGCCAGCTAGAGCAGCCAAGGAGAATTCTCAGCAGTGGACATTATCTCTCTGTCTTCTCCCTCCTTTGCTTTTAGGCCCTAACTGCCTCAGAGAGGGATGGGGTTGGGAAGGAAAAATGACCCC
Source organism: Anoura caudifer (assembly GCA_004027475.1). NCBI lineage: Eukaryota > Metazoa > Chordata > Mammalia > Chiroptera > Phyllostomidae > Anoura > Anoura caudifer. The sequence continues at coordinate 11,602 of PVKU01000219.1, forward strand.
AAATCCCACAACTCCCTCATCTACACTAGTATGCCTTCGGTCCTCACCAGGTGCCTACAAGCGCTGAGGATGGAGATAGCTGCAAAGGTGTGAACCCTGGTTCTCCTTCCTGTCTACACAAGTCCACGGGGGTTGCTGACATTATGGCATCTCAGGGTTCAAGCGACTTAGAGTCTCCAAATTTTCTTGGCATATGGTTGTTTCTGGAGAATGGATGACACATCATCCATGTCAAACATGTGGCTCTGGAGCCACACCCAGGATCGGATAATGAACACATAGTGGCAGGTCTTTCTGAGTTGAGGGTGGTAGCAGTGATCACAAGTCCAGACCCTGAATGGCTCGTACAGTCAGTGCCAGGAAGCGCCACTTTCGTAACCCTCACCAGAAGCGGGAATGGATGTCATCAGAAACCAGTTTCCTCTGCAGAGCCAGGATGCTAGCTAGCTAGCATTGTTACCAACTTGCATCAGGGAGTAAAAGTGAGGTTCGGAGACTGGGCCTTTGTTTTCTTTCTGAGCTTATCTTGTTGGTATTCGCAGGCCTCCACACTTCCCCTTTCAAGTTCTTTCCACCCACATCTGGACTTGACCCCCTGCCTCACATCCCAGGGTACTCTGTTGAGAAACAGCGCTCCCCCAGGAATCCTGGAGGAAACGAAGGATTCCAGTCCTCTTTAAGTGATTCCAATTCTGGGGCGTGTTTGATGAGGCTTTGGCCACACCCTCATGTTGCCTTGAGCTGAACTGTGAGACCATCCACGATGGAGGCTGTCGCCACATGAGCGCTTTCCCTTAAAAGCTGTTTTCTCAGATTCTAAGTTGAGGCTATTCAGGGTAAGACCCTCTTATTTGTGTCAGCTTCCAGATCTTGACGCCATCCAAGGTGGTGCTTGGTGTCCTTTTTTTATCCAGGTATTTTTTACAAACATTTGTTGAAGCGTCAATGGGACTAACTTGTCCTGGTTTGCCTGGGACTTTCCCAGCTTTAGCACCAGAAGTCCCTTATCTGGGAAACTCCTGGGCAAACTGGAATGGTGGGCCATCCTATGAAGCACCTGTGATGTTTGGAGCCTAGTTCTAGGTCCTGGAATTGCAGATTTTAATAAATTTGAATCCTTGCTTTTATAGGGCCCACAGACCGGTTGGGAAGACAGAAAAGTAAAAATGCTTGTGATGAGAATGGCAGAGGAACACTTACTGTACAACAGCTAACGCACGCTGAGTGCTTATCTGTCCCTCAGTGTTCGGGTGCCTTTCATAAGGATTCGTTTCACCTTCCTGAGAGCCTTAAGAAACTACCATTGAGCCCATTCTACAGGTGGAGAACTGAGGCATCAGCATCATGCTATGGGGTGTGGGGCAACCTGGATGTGACCACAGGTGGTCTGGCTCCAAACCCTGCAGCCTTGATTTCTGCACCGTGTAGAGAGGTTTGGGGAGGAATTTTACCCTGGGAAGGCCAGAGGTTGTTTTTGGAGGGAGTGACATGCATGCTGGGATATGATAGGTTAGAGGGATTTGTAGGCAAATTAGGAAGGGAGGGAGGGAAGAAGGGAAAGAAAAGGAGGACAGACAGGAAAGAGAGTTCCTGGCCTTAGGAAATTCGTCTAAGCAAGGCTGAAGATTCATAAAAGATCGGCACTTGGAATGGTGGGAGAAAGTAAAGTGAGAGAGAGGTGGGAAGAAGGGGTCCACTGCATCCTGGGAACCCCCTCCGTCCTGGGCAGCCCAGGACCTTAGGTCGCTGTGGTGGGGCAAGTTGGGGGCGTCAGAGAGATTCCAGTGGTCTTGATTTTAGGTAAACGGGAGTCAGTGGATGGGCTGAACTGAGAGGAGCAGTGAATTTGGAAGCTCAGGTTGCAGGCCTTGGCTTCTGACGTGGAGACCAGATCATTCCGGCAATGGCTTGTTTTTTCTTTCTATTGAGGTAAAGTTCACATGACATAAAATACCCCATTGTAAAGTGTACAATTCAGTGACATTTAGTACATTCACAGTGTTATGCAGATATCACCTGTCTAGTTCTAGAACATTTTCATCTCCCCAAAAAGAAACTGTACCTATTAACACTCATTCCCTGCCTCCAGTCCCTGGCCGCCACTACTTTGCTTTCTGTCTCTGTGGATTTACCTATTGTGGACATTTCATGTAAATGGAGTCATACAAGATGTGGGCTTTTGTGTCTGGCTTCTCTCACTTAGCATCATGTTTTCAAGGCTGATTCCCGGTGATGCCTTTGAGCTGAGATGGCAGTGATAAAGCTGCTCGCCAGCCATCTCTAGACTTCCCAGAACTCAGATTCTTCCCTTAGAATTTAGGATTCCAGGCAGACTGCTGCCAGTCTTGGCTTCCAGAACATCGAAGAATGCAGGTGCAGGCACGGACATGTGAGACGACTCTCAAGCTCTTGGTGAACGCCTGAAACAGCAGATCTTCCTGGTATATTTTAGGGAACTCTGAAGCTGTTTAGGCCAAGTTGTTGAGGAGCAGATAGATTGATAAAAGTGAGGTTCCTTGTGGAGTTTATTCCCACTTTCCAGGGTTTTAGGATCAGCTCAGGGCATGAAGATCACTGGGCCGAAAGGCGCGGTTTCTCTCGAGGACTTCCAGGACCTGTCCCCTTCTCTTTCAGCAGAGTGATATTAGGGAGCTGGGACTGAACCGCTCTGAGATGCAGTTGGCTAGAGGCTTTTGCCTTTTTCTCCCCTAGTGTTGTCGCATGTGGCTGCGATATCCCAGCCTACAGCACCACTTTGAATAGGCAGCTTTGCTCAAAAGTTGCATCTTAGAGATTGAGATCCCCCCTTCATTATTTGTCTCCCCAGAATGAGGAAGGGACAGCTTCACGGACATCTACCGTTAGTTGGTCATTGGGATCCTGGCCCCATCGTTATTAAAGAAGTGGGTTGTTTTGAATTGCAGAGTCCACAGTGACAAAATTACTTGAATCCATTACAGGCAGGTCTCTTTCCTTTTGTCTCAGTTGTGTGGTGTGAAAGTCTGCAGGAAATGTGCCTTTTTGCCTGGGTAGGGAAGAATTTATTTTCTGTTTGTTTCCCTTGGGGGTAAAGCATGCAAAACCAGGCTGCTGATTGTGTCTGGATCTCTGAGCCTGGGAGGTGTTTTGATGAGGTAAAGAGCTCTGGAGTCTGATGGGCATGAGTTCAAACACCAGCCCTGCCACTCCATCTGTGTGACTTTGGACAAATAGCTTAACCCCCCTGGGCCCCAGTTTTTTTGTTTGATTGATGATGGTAACAATAATTCCTGACTCAGTGGTAAGAACTACATGGGATGGCACACGTAAGGGCATGAATTACAGGGCCCATTACAATAAAGTAAGAGCCTAATATGGTTTTCCTGTTAACATAGTTGTGAATCTGGAGTGGGTGTGAAGAGCAGTAGATTTTGCTTAGACCAGAACCTCTGGACTCAAAGATGCCAAAATAAGGTTTTAATAGCCTTCTTATTTGGTACCACTTAGCAGTCTTCGGTTTCTTTGTGGGATGAGGACTCAGGAGATTGAAAACCCAGACAGACAAGTGACTGGAGACGGGAGGAATTGGTCAGCCCAGACAGCCCAGCTTGGCCCCGGTGCAGCAGAGGGGAATATCCCCAGGCTGGTCACCCTGTCCTGCCCACCTCCCTCAGTTGTGGTTTATGAGATTCAGGTGCAAGAAGGCTGGACATACCTGCAAAAGAATGTACAGATGTGAGACTTCTGGTCAAGATGGTGGCATAGGCAGACATGGCTTGCCTCTTTGCATAAGCACATCAAAATTACAACTAAAATGTAGAACCACCATGACTCAGAACTGTCAGAAATCAAGTTAAATGGAAGTCTGACAACTAAAGAATTAAAAGAAATCACATCCATCCAGACTGGTAGGAGGGACTCAGATGCAGAACAGGCTGGCCCCTCACCCACATGTGGTGGATAAAAATTCAGGAGGGATGTCTTGGGAGTGAGGAGTCCCAGCTCCACACCACCCCTCTGAGCCCAGGGTTCCAGTCCCAGAAAGATAAGTCCCCACAACTTATGGCTGCAAAACCCAGCAGGGATGCAGTCAGTGGAAGAAACTTCTGGAGCCCCAAGCAGTTCCTCTTAACCCACACGCCACAGACTCACCTACTCAGACTCACTTCCTCTGACCTCCAGCACTGGGATAGCAGCTTGAAAGACACCAGTGGTATACAGGGGGAAAGCGAAGTGTCTGACATCAAGGTGAGCAGAGGCCATTGTCCCTTTTCTAAACCTTCCCCCCACAGAGCCAGCAAACTGGAGCCATATTTGAGACTCCATCAACCTGGCTCACAATGTTTGACACACTTTGGAGATCCCCAGAGACTCCACCTCACCCACCATGCAGGCCCAGCCAAACTGCTTTTCCATATCAATGGCTGGTCTTGGCTCATGCTTCACAACTTACTAAATTTTCTCAAACAAGCAATAGCTGGCCTCAGTGAGCCCCAGGACTGCACTAGCAGTAGCTAGCCTAGATTCACAGCTTGGCTTTGCCTGAGAATCTGCAAGCCCAGCACAAGTAGCAGCCATTTTAGGTTGCTTTATAGCTCATACAGGGCAGCCCTGGACAAAACACAGGTGGGCACTGATTTTGGTCTGCACCACCCGGGAAACCCCAGGGTCAGCAAGCCTAGTGGACAGCTGTAGACCATGTTGGAGCACCACCACCCCACCCCCGCACAACTAATCCTCCATAGAGAGCAGAGGTTGGTGGTTAAGTGGTTACAGCCAATCCTTACAGCTGACTGGCCTGGGCAAATTCCTCCCATTGGTCTGCCAACAGCAACCAAGGCTCAACTATAAGAGGAAGGTCTATTCAGCCTACACAAAGGACACATCTCGATTATGCAGCTTGAGTAATGGGGAGGCTGTGCCACTGGATCCTACAGTACACCTACTACATTAGGCTACACTACCAACACATGGGATAAAGCAGCTCTACCTAATATATAGAAACAAACACAGGGAGGCTACCAAAATGAAGAGACAAAGAAACATGGCCCAAATGAAAGAACAGATCAAAATTCCCGAAAAAGAGCTAAACGAAATGGAGATAAACAATCTATCAGATGCAGAGTTCAAAATACTGGTTATAAGGATGCTCAGGGAACTTAGTAAGGACCTTGATAGCACAAAAAGATTCAGTCAGAAATGAAGGATTCACTAATTTAAATAAAGAACAATTTACAGGGAAACAGCAGTAGAGTGGATGAGGACAAGAATCAAATCAATGATATGGAACGTAAGGAAGCAAAAACCAACCAATCAGAGCAAGAAGAAAAAAGAATACAAAAGAAAGAGGATACTTTAAGCAGCCACTGGGACAACTTCAAGAGGTCCAACATTCTCCTCATAGGGGTGCCAGAAGAAGAGAAAGAGCAAGAAATTGGAAATCCCTTTGAAAAAATAGTGAAAGAAAACTTCCCTAATTTGGTGAATGAAATAGACGTGCAAGTCCAGGAAGTACAGAGAATCCCATACAAGATGGATGCAAAGAGGCCCAATCCAGGACACATCATAGTTAAAATGCCAAAGTTATAAAGAGAGAATCTTAAAAGCAGCAAGAGAAAAGAAGTTAGCTACCTACAGGGGAGTGCCTGTAAGACTATCAGCTGATTTTTCAAAAGAAATTTTGCAGGCAAGAAGGGGCTGGCAAAAAATATTCAAAGTGATGAGAAGTAGGGACCTACAGCCAAGATTGCTCTACCCAGTAAAACTATCATTTAGAATCAAAGGGCAGATAAAGAGCTTCTCAGACGAGAAAAACCTAGATGAATTCATCATCACCAAACCATTATTATATGAAATGTTAAAGGGACTTATTTAAGAAAAAGAAGAAGCCCTGGCTGGTTTGGCTCAGTGGATTGAGTGCCAGCCTGCGCACCGAAACCCCAGTTTGGTTTCCTGGTTGTTGGGGGCATGTGAGAGGCAACCAGTTGATACATCTCTCACACATGGGTGTTTCTCTCCCTTCCTTCCTGTCTTTCTAAAATAAAATCTTTAAAAAAATTTAAAAAGAACAAAACTAGGAACTATAAATACAAATCTACCAACAATTGAATCTAAAAAACAAACTAAACAAACAAGAACAACAAAGAATCACAGATACTGAGAGCGTCTTGATGGTTGCCAGATGGGAGGGAGTTGTGGGGGATGGGTGGAGAGATGAATGGGGATTAAGAAGTACAAATAGGTGGTTACAGAACAGCCATGGGGATGTACAGTACAGTACAGGAAATGGAGTTGCCAGAGAACTTTTACTCATGACCCGTGGACATGAACAATGGTGTGAGGATTGCCTGAGGGGATGGGGTGGTGCTGGCTGGAGGAGGGCAAAGAGGGGAAAATCAGGACAACTGTAATAGCATAATCAATGAAATGTAATTTAAATAATTTTTAAAAGTAATAAAAAGGTATTTTACCATAAAAAATAAAATCTTAGTTTAAAAAAAGAACGTGAAGATGGAAGGGACATTAGGACTTGGTCAGTAAAAGGTTAAAATGTGGTTGGATGATCGCATTGATGACAGCAAGGAAAAGGAGGCGTGGTTTAGAAGTACCAGACCAATGAACGTTGGTGATTTGGAACACTCACTGGGACCGCACAGTGGATTCTCAGTGGGGACCCAGGGGAGCGAAAGCTGGTTCTTTGGTGAGGAGGAGAGGTGAAAAAATACCTTAGATACTACAGTTGTGTGTGGCCCTCCCAAACGCAACCCTACTGAACAAAATCTTAATTCTTAGTATTTCATTTCTCTGGTTAGGCAGAAATTAAATTATATTTAAATTAATTAATTGAATTTAAAGATAATTCAATTTTTCTCCTTGGGGGCAGGGGCGCCGGAGGGTAGTGGGGAAGCAGCTGTAATGAAAACAAGATTGAGAACTCCTGTTCTCTGCCCGGTGGGATGACAGAGCTGCCCCCACACATGCTCTGGGCCCAGGAATATCCCCTCACTGCCCGTGTAAGAGAATGTCATTCACTAGGCAAATTGTTGCGACTTGGAACAAGGGAAGTTTTCAGTGAGGGACCCCAAAATTCCAAGTGGCGTATTTATACAGATGAGAGAGTGGGGGCCAGGATCATTCAACTGGTCGTGAGCCAATTTCCAAGACCAAGCCCAGTGCTTCTCACGTGAGAAATGCAGCTCCAGGGATTGGAAGTTCCTTTCCTATGATGGGCAGTCAGGTCAGGGACCGACCCTGGGCCCAGAGTGGCGGGGAGCCCGTGGCCTCCTTCAATGGAGTGGGAACTTTAGGATGGCAGCCCGGCTGTTTCGAGCAAAGGCCCCGTGGGGCTGCGAAGGTCACCGCCCCGCAGGCCAGCCTGGCCACATTTTCCATATTTAAAATATGGTTTGGAATGTATCCCTAGATTTGGACGTAGCGAATAAAACAGCCATTCTGAGATGGTGAAAACAGAAATCTCCAGCCTTTAGCGTTTTCTTGATTTCAAATGGGGGCCAATGGAAGGTGAATGGAGACCTATTTTCAACGTGTTCTCTTAAATTGACAATGAGAAAAGCCACTCTCTAGGGAGCTTAAAAACAAAGTTAAACAACAGGAGGGAAGAAAGAGACCCCCTTGTTTTTTCTTTTATTCCCCCCCCAAAAAAAAAAAAAAACTCCCTGTAACCATGGCAACCAGGGCTCTGCAGAGCCGCCCCAATCACCCAGGATTCTCAAGACTGTGCTTTTATGTGCAAAAACTGTGACTTTGAGTTTTGTTAAACTCAGAGATGCTTTTCTAGGGTTTGCAGTTTCTCCCAGAAAAAGGGACACAAGTATTAGATGTAATTGTGCTAGCGCCACATCACACAGGCATCCTGATTAGAGTGCCAAGGGGTTCTGTGGTGACAGTGGAGTGTGGGGATGTGTGATGTGTGTATGTGTTGGGGTGAGAGACTGCTGCTGTTAAGAGGGTCACCTTGTTGGGGTCAGGGGGAGGGGGCAGTGGAGGCCGGTGGAGCAAATCCGTTCTGGAAGGGCAAGTAGGTGGGTGGCTAGGTGGGCCTCCTGCCCCTGGGGAAGCCAAAGGAAAAGAAGTGGGGAGGAGAGGAAAATGGAACTGAGTGAAGTGGCATTTCCTGGCCTGGGGCCTGGGGAAGGAATGCTCTGGAATTTATTTAGAAAGCTTTTAAACCAGCTAGTTATGGGTTGTTGCTTTTTTCTTTCTCTTTTTTTCTTTATTTTTATTTTTTACTATTCTAGTTTGTTGCTCTTGTTCCTTTCAAAATTATAAGCATGCTTCTGTGGCTATGTGATGAAAAGCAACATTCCCAACACACATCATCCTGAAATTCCAGAACATAGAATGTGATTACAAGAAAGATGATGTCTGGTCAATGAATGGGGGGCCCTGGCCTTAATTTCCAGAACAATGAGTCTTTACCGTTCATGGACGGAAGGCTCCCACCTCTTGACACTTGTATGTTCTGTCTTTACAATTTCTGGCCACATTTCCTTACTCAGGGAGGAAAGAGGCAGTGGTTTTGAAATAGAGGAATCCTGCTACTGAGTTGAGTCACCGATTTCCAGTGGTTTGACCCAAACTATTTGCACAATTTAGGGCACCCCACACCTTATTTTTCCCTCCCAAAGCACTCCGATTGCAACCACAGCAAACGGGGCTATTTTAGGCTTGCTGTATGCATGGTGTCTTTTGCTCTTGTGGGCTTTTTTTAAAAAATATGACTCAGTTTTCATAATAAATCATGTAGACGGCTAGGGTCTGCCTTTCCTGAGACAGGAAGGGACAGCACGTCCTTGATGCAGAATGTGGATGTAAATTACTGAAAAGCACCCTGGCCTGTTCCCCCAGCTGAAGACTCCTGGAGCCCAGTCCCTGTGAGAAGCAGCTGGGGGAGTTCCTGGGGCCAGCCGGAGGGAACGTCAGCAGACTAGGAGGTGAGCTTGACAGATATGTGTTGTGGGGCTGATCTTTGTGGTCTTTGTCCTTCTGCATTTTTGTATCTGAGTGTCAGAGGAACCTGGCAACAGTCCTTCAGCACTTTCCACAGTGTTCTCATGTTTAACCCCGAGCCTGTTTTCACAAAGATGTCCGGTGATCTTGTTAACTCCCCTCTGCTCTCCTGTCCTCTCCATCCACATGGAGGCCTTTTGCAGTTTTCTTCTTGCTTCTGTGTCATCTACCCTTTCTGGGGTTGGACCTTCCTCTTCTCTATAACCTTCCATGGCTCCCATTGCTCCATAGCATTGCTGTCCCGTAGAACCAGGAAATGAGCCACATGGGCAATTTTAAATTGTTTAGAAGCCACATTTAAAAAAGTCTAAAAGAAGCAGGTGAAATGAATTTTAACAACATATTTTACTCCATCTGTCTGACATAGTACATTTCAACATACAGTTGATATTAAAAAATTATGAACGAGATATTTTACATTCACGTCTTTAAGTTTTTGAAACTCATGGTGTATTTTACATTGACATCCCAAATTGGATACTAGAGTTTATTAAACTTGCTGTTGCTAAAGTAGATTCGTATACCTGAGGTGTCCCAGACTTACAAAAAGTTTTCTGGTAACTGAATTCTGTATTCCATTTTAAATTTAAATTGCTTATATTTAAATGCGATTTAAAGATTGAGTTCCTCAGTCACACTAGCCACCATTTCAGGTGTTCACAGCCTCCTGTGGCTGATGGCAACTGAATTAGACAGCCCCAATAGAGAACATTCCATCCTTCCAGAAAGTTCCATTGGACAGCACAGTCTTATAAAGTCCAAACACCTCAAAAGGACATTCAAAATTTTCTAGAACCCAGTTCCAACCTCTCTAGCTTTATTTATTGACTTTGTTTTGCGCATGTTCACTTTCCACTTTGAAATGTATGCCCTTTTTTCTCTTCCCCCAGAGAAGTCTCTCTTTTTATGCTGGCTTAATGGCAGAACTTCCTCAAAGGGTGCTCCCCTTCTCCCTGCAGCAGAATTAATTGCTGCCTCTGCTTCCCACTGGTTCCAGAAGGTGAAGCGGAATGCATGGGAAGGGGCTGCAGGCCCATCCGAGCTCCCGGACTGTGGCTTGCTGCCCTGGGAGCTCATATCCCCATTTCCCCTGAGACAGGCTTGAATGGCTCTCCTAACACACAGCAGCCCGGGCCCTGCCCTGTTGGAAAACACAGCCACACAAAGGACGGCACTGTGTGCATGCCACGGCGGCCCGGGGCTGTGAGTGTGGGCCTTCAGACCGGAACACGCCCTGGGCACAGGCCATGTAATTCTAGGTGGGCATTGGCTCTAGCAGAAAAAAAATCCTTTCTTTACCCTCACAAAAGGAAATATGCTCCTGGCTGCACTGATACTCATTTTTCAAAATGGGAACTGGTGTGTGTGTGTGTGTGTGTGTGTGTGTGTGTGTGTGTTTACTTTGAAAAACTATGACATACATACAGAAAAGTGCACAACTCGAATTTTCACTAAGCTAATGTACCCATGTAACCAGCCCCGAGATGAGGAAGGAGCATGACCAGCGCCCCAGAATGGTCTACCTCCCACCCCTTCCACACTCTTCTCTCCCTCCCCAGAGTCACCGCTTTCCTGACTTCTAGCCTCATGATTCATTCTGCCCATTTCTGAACTTCATGTACGTTTCTGCATGCGTTTTCGGCGTCTGGCTTCTTTTGCTCAGCACTCTATTTGCGATAGCTTGTGGTTGATTTTTGGATGCCTTTATCTTTTCTGGCATCTGAAACTATTTGTAAAAAACCACAGCAGTTAAAAAGAAGAAAACTCTAGATGTGAAAGATTGGTGGCCTGAAGGGTGAAGAACCTTCTACTCAAATTTGGTTGATGTTTGCCCTTGGGATTTTCTAGGTTTGGGGGATTTTTATGCCAAGGGGATGATTCTTGGTCTTGAAAGGATGTGAACTCCTTTTCTGGCTCTTGGACAAAGCTGAACATGAGTTGTTTCCTCAGATTTTCTTTTTGTCAGGTAGAAAATTCAAGATACGGGTGGAGAGGAGAGAGAGATGTCAGTTGACTTTCTGATCTGGTATCTTCTGTTTTTGCTTTAGGTGAAATGTCTGCTCCAGGATTGTACCAGGCGACCGCTGGGCCTTCATCGATGCCCACCGCACCCCCATCCTATGAAGAGACAGTGGCCATTAACAATTACTTCCCCACGCCTCCTGCTCCCATGCCCGGGCCGACCACGGGGCTCGTGACTGGCCCTGACGGGAAGAGCATGAACCCTCCTGCATACTACACCCAGCCAGTGCCCGTCCCCAACGCCAACGCAAGTACGTGTGGCCTCCCTGGGCCCCTTACCGCCCTGGCCTTGGGGGCTCTGTGGGAATCAGGAGAGCCACCCAGGTGACTCTGAGCCTAAGCAAAGTGCCAGTCGGTCCAATTTTCATTTGTGTGAAATGTTGCATACAGTCCGTTAGGTTCCGCATCGGTGAGTCTTGTGGCTTTTCCATAGTAAAGTGCAGTTTATGAGCTTTCCCTAGTCTGCCATAAATCGATTCTTTGGCACTTACACACAGACACAACCAACTATTCCAGAGAAGGTTGGCTGTTACAGTTTGCTTTTCAGGGTCCCCAGCCTTCCTGCTGAGGTTTGATAGAAGCCCTGCACCCCGAGTTGAGGGCTGGAGTGGGAGAGGGGGAAGAAACAGCCATGATTGAGGAGCGGGTGAGCTGAAACCTGCCCCAGCCCAGCAGCACCATTTGCAAAAGTTGCTCCCCTGCCTTCTAGCAACTTTTTTTTAACATCTGATAAGGGTTTAATATCTAAAATATATAGAGAACTTACACAACTTAACACCAAAAAGATGAGCAATATAATTAAGAAATGGGCAGAGCACCTGAAAAGACAATTCTCCAAAGAGGACATACAGATGGCTAATAGACATATGAAAAGATGCTCAACATCACTAATCATCAGAGAAATGCAAATTAAAACGACAGTGAAATAATCAGCTCACAACCGTCAGAATGGGGAGCCCTTTCTTTTAAAGCTTGTTCTCTAATCCATTGCTTCCCAAACTTATTCAAAAGTAAGCCTCCATAAAAAAGCATACCATGTGCGGTGCACCTCAGGGCGCATGGTGGAGGCTGTTTGCTGCTGCAGGCAACAGGCTTGGGGCCCCAGCCACATTGCCATCTGCAGCACTGAATGCTGCGGCGCTCAGTGTCTCGGCATGCTGGCGTCCGTTAGTGCAGCCCAGTGAAGACAGCAGTGTGGACACCGTGCGGACACATGGTGTGTGCTGTCCCTGACCCTGATCACTGGACACAGGAGGCTGCCATGCCTCCTGGGAACCATGCCTCCACGCCTCTGGAAACTGGAAGCCCCGTGGCCGCCTCTGCTGCCTTCTCAGAATGCACCTTGCAAGGCTGATTTCCCAGAACAGGCAGAGCGATTTGGCCTAATGTTTCCATGAGTAGCCGCCAAGCCTCGTTATCCAGGGCCCTCTAGGAAATCGCAGCAGCTTTTTATGTAATGTTCTAAATTCATTCCCATTGTTCTAAATTCGAAGCGATACAATCGGGTATGCACAGAGAAGTTTCAGTCCCTTTCCCATTGGGCCCCACGGACCCTTACAACTTTTAGGTGGCCACTCTTAAGGCTTATGTATCCTTTCGGCATTTCTTTCTGCAGACATAACGAACACAAATAAATATTGTCCCTTCCTTTTCTTACAGAAATGGTAGCATGCTATGCCCACGGTATGTGTGTACGTGTGCATTCTTTTCACCTTTTTTTTCTCACTTAACCAAGTACCCATGTGGGTACCTAGACAGCTTTCTCATTCTCTTACAACAGCATAGATGTGCCCCGTGTGGATGTGCCCCGTGTGGATGTACCCCTGTTTATTTTAACCAGTATCTATTAATGTCTGTTTGGCCTGTTCCCAATTTTTTGCTTGTAAACAGCACTGTGTATGTTGTTTCTTAAGTATGTAGGTGTGCTTTTAGAAGAAATCCCCAGAAACAGGATTTCTGGGTCAAAGGATAAGTGCATTTATAATTTTTGAAAAGATTTTCTTTATTTTACTTTTTAGAGAGAGGGGAAGGGAGGGAGAAAGAGAGGGGATAGAAACATCGATGTGTGAGAGACACATTGATAGGTTGCCTCTGGCATGTCCCTCTCTGGGGACCTGGCCCACAACCCCGGTGTGTGCCCTGACCGAGACTGGAACCTGTGACCTTCTGGTTCGCAGGCCAGCATTCAGTCCACTGAGCCACACCAGCCAGGGCTGTAATTTTGATGAATATTGCCAAATGGCCCTCCATAGAGGCTTATTATTTTGCACAATGTCTGAGAGTGCCTATTTCCCCTTTGCCAATAGAGTATATTGTCCAACTTCTGAAATTTTGCCAGTGTAATTGGTAAAAAACTTTATATTGGTGCAGTTTTAAATTTCATTTATCTTATAATGAGAGAGGTTTTTCATCTTTTCATTTGTTTAAGCCCATTTGCATTTCCCCATGGTAACTCCCCTTTCTGCTGGAATTAGCTAAAGCCGGCTGCCATGGCTGTGTGTGGCCGCACTGTCTTACACTCCTTTCTCCCGGAAGCCAGAGTGCTTCTTCATGCATTTATTTTGATATTGGTCCTTGAAGGACCAAAGTGGAAGAGCTGGATTTTACCCCAAGTATCCAACCTTCTAGAGATAAAGGAAAAGGAGTCGAAGGTGGTCTCTACCTCCAGCATTGGCTGCAGTTTCCCAGACTTCATCAAGTTTTGCTGTTAAATGCTTGAGTTGGGAATAAGCAATATGCTGGCCTGTTGGCATGGTTCATTAACCTCAAAACATCCACAGATGTGACATTCCCGTATCTTCTTCCTTTTTGCTTTCTTCTCTTCCTGTCTTCCTTTTATTCTTTCCTCCTCCTTTTGTCAGTCCACTCTACAGGTTAGAAGGCTGACAGGTCTCATGGGGCTAAATCAAGGTCTCAGCAGGGCTGCCTTCCTTTCTTCAGGCTCTGGGGGAGCATCCGTTTCCTTGCCTGTCCCAGCTTCCTGGCTCAAGGCCCTCTTCCTGCATCTCTGAAGCCACAACAGCCATCCAGGGCCCTCTCATGTGTCACATCACTCCTCCAGCAGCTTCCCCACGGCCTTGCCCTTGAGTACTTCCTGCTGCCTCCACCAGCTGCCGTGTCACCAGCTGATTCAGTATCACCAGCAGTTCAGGAGGAAATGCCAGGTCGGAGAGTGGCCCTGTGAGTCTGCCTGGGCTCCCCTAACCCCGTGTGTCCTAGTTTTCCCATCTGTGAGTTAGGGCTCATCAAGTATTACCTACATCAGTGAGTTCTCAAAATGAAATCAGGTTTAATCAGTAATCATTTGATAAAAGTGCTCAAGTAACTTTGACCCCTGGAGAAGGGAGAGGACAAGATAACTTTTGACTTTTAGCTCACTCTGTGCTCAATAAATAACTCATTCTTGTACAAAAAAAAAAAAAAAAAAAAGTCAATACAATGTATACATGAGTACTAAAGTAGGCTTCTTCGATGGTGTTTCCTGGGAGGAGCATCTTTGTAGACCTCCCGAGGAGTATGAGGCTCAGTTAGTGCTGGGAAATCTTAATTTTCTCTACGATGTAGATGACGGCAATGGCATTCCAGCAGCCTAAAAAGGAACTGAAGGAAGCCACTTTGACAGAAATACAAGCTTAAACAACTTTGCCAAATACCAAAAAGACCATGTAAAACTCCGTGGGCTTCGGGACTGACGTGAACCTAGCTGCTGCTGTGATGATTGTGAGTGTCTGTGCCTGCCTGCCACCGAGTTTTCTCTTTCAGTGCGATTTCACGTGCTCATTCCTTTGTCAGCACAGCTCCCTGCCTCGGCCCGAAGAGCTGGACCAGTGTTCCCTGGCTCGGTGTGCTCCAGCCTTTGCACTGGGCACTGGGCTTGATAAAGGAGCCTCTTTGTGAAAAGAGGGAATTGTTTTATCGAGGGGCCACTCTGTACCAGGCATGGTGTGAGGTTCTTTCTTTACCAGCATTCTTTTATTTAATCCTAAAAACAACTCTGTTACATCCATTTTTTAAAAAAATAACAGTGTCATTGAAATACAGTTCTCAGACCATAAAGTTCAGTCTTTTCAAGTGTGCAACTCGGTGGTTTAGGCTGTTCGCAGCTTTGTGCAGCCGTCAGCACTGATTCCAGAACAGATCTGTCACCCCAGAAAGAAGTCCTGTCTGTACCTGTTAGTGTTCCCTTGCCCCAGCCCCTGGCCACCACTAATCTATGGGTGAAGAAAATGGGGACAAAAACCTACCACGTCATGGTCTCTGAAATTACCATCTGCAGACCACCTTCGTAGAACCACTCAGGGAGCTTCAAATGCAGCTTGGGGACCCTGCCCGACCTGCGGAGATAGACTGTTGGGCTCAGGGCCTGGGAACCTGCATTCTCAATAAGCTCCCACGTGATTGCACAGACAGTTGCGTTTGAACACCTGGCCGACCTGAGCCAAGTCCCTCCTCCAGCCACACAGTCCTTTCCTCCACCTTGCACGTGGCAGCTCTCTGAGCCCCCTCAAATTATATATCTGGAAATCTGCCAGTTTCTTCTTTCTCCCTTTTTGTCACCTACCCTATTTTTTTTTTTTTAATATTAGATTTGGTTTTTGTTGTGGAGCCCCCATATCAGGGCAAAGTGCTACACAGAGAACTACAAATCGTTTTGGGGAAAAAGCTGTAAAAAAAAAAAATGCAACTGCTTTAGGTATGCAGTCCTGACTTGAGGAATCCATGCTGCCGCAGGGGTCCTGGCCCCTGAGGGGCTTCCTGTTGGTGGCTGCTCCAGATTCCTGCAGCCTTGGGCCTTCCCTGCCCCATTTTTTAAAATACATAGCATTTTAAACATTTCCAAGTATAAGTTCAATGGCATCAGTTACACTTACATTGTCGTGCAACCACCGCCACCACCCGTTTCCAGAACTTTCTCATCCTGCAAAACTGAAACTCTGTCTCCATTAAGCACCTCCCTGCTCCCCTCCCTGCAGCCCTGGCAACTACCACCTACTGTCTGCCTCTGTGAGTTGAATTACTCTAGGTGCCCAGTAGACAGGAACTGTACAGTACTTGTCCTTTTGTGGTTGGCTTATTTCACTTAGCATGACGTCATCAGGGTTCACCCATGTCATATGTGTCAGAGCTGCATTCCTTTTAAAGGCTGAATACTCTCCCACTGTATGGGTGGACCACATTGTGCTGCTCCGTTCATCTGGTGATGGACATTTGGCTCTTGTGAATGTGCTGTTGTGAACATGGGTGTGCAAATCATTGTCCAGACCCAAAATGATTTGGGTACCTTTCTGTCGCCTACCAAACGTTTTCCTTGTTACCAATCAGGCTCTGTCCTTTTCCCTTCCATCAGTTGCCGTGCAGACGGTCTACGTGCAGCAGCCTGTCTCCTTCTTTGACCGCCCGGTTCAGATGTGTTGCCCTTCCTGCAACAAGATGATTGTGACGCAGCTGTCCTATAACGCCGGAGCCCTCACCTGGCTCTCCTGTGGGAGCCTGTGCCTGCTCGGGTAAGTCTGGGGTCCATTCGGACCCCACGGCTCTCCTGCGTTCCTCTCACAGCCTTTCTCACCTAGAGCACATGCTTCCATCTTGTGGGGTGCGTCCTGTGCCTGTAGGATGTTGAGCAGCATCCCTGGCCTCTACCTACTCTACGCCAGTAGCTCCTCTCCCCGTTGTAATAACTGGAAATCGTCTCGTGTGGAGAAGCACTGCTCTTAAGCATATCAACACCCAGGAGCTGCTCTCCCATCATTTCTTCTTGCTCATCTGCTCAAACCACTCCCTGTGTGTAGGGACAAGCATAGTAGCCATTTGTATCTGTATAGGGTGATACCCTAGGGATTTCTTTTTCTTACAGAATTTCATGACCTAAATAACAGTGTTTGCCTCACTCTGAGAGAAGCTTTAAACAGTCTGTTCATTAAAGTAGCTGAGAGTCATTTGTTCAGAACTTCTTGTCCTTTTACGAGCCCAAGTATTTTTCCTATTGCATCCGCAAGGGGATTGTGTAAATATTTACATCTGCACCAAGGGTATTATATTGGAAGAGATAATAACTTTCTGTTCTGGGAGAAATTTGAAGAAACACAGTTTAAATTTTTTTCCCAAACTGATAAAGGCAGCCACCTTCTTCCTGGCCATGGGAATCTCAGAAAACCGTGGGCTCTGTTTTCTTCCTCAAAGGAAATGATGTTTGTGCATTTCCTTTCAGGGTCCCTTGCCTCTTGTACAACTGGCTATTTCTTGTTACACCACAGGCCTTGTGAAGGTCCTTCCTGTATTTGCTGATTACATAGGTTAAGGGACACTACTTGGGGGAACTTCATTTGGTTGTTGCTGTAAGAAGCAGCCTCCCATATGGAAAAGTGATCAGTCTGAGACAGGTCACCAAACTACAGCCCAAGGGCCAGATCTAGCCCACGGAAGTTTTATCAGAACACATCACGCCATTTGTATATGGATTATCTGTGGCTGCTCTCACACTACAATGGCAGGTGAACTATGTGCTGTCTGGCCCTTTATAAAAGAAGTTCACTAACCTCAATCTAAGACTGAAAGGTGCCCAGATAACCCAAGACTTGAAAATGTACTTGGTACGGTCCGTCTGTGGGAGCAAGCTTGGCATCAGTTGGTGTATTAGTTTCCTGTGGCTGCCGTAACAAATGACCACAATCCTGTTGGTTAAAAGCAATAGAAATTTATTTTCTCACAATTCTGGAGCGGAGCATTCCAAAATCAAGGTACCATGGTCCCTCTGAAGGCTGTTAGGGGAGAGTCCTTCTGTGCCTCCTCTAGCTCCTGGTTGTCCAGATATTCTTAGCTTGTGACCACATCACTGCTTCTGTCTTCACATGGCTTTCATCCCCCTGTATTTCTGTGTGCCCTCCCCTCTTCTTATAAGGACACCAGTCATTGGGTTTGGGGAGCCCACCTGCCTAATCCAGCATGACCCCATCTTGAGATTCTTAGTTATATCTGCAAAGACCCTTTCTCCAAATAAGACCCTTTCTCCCCCAGATTTGCAGGTTCTGGGGGGTTAGGATGCCTGGTGTATCTTTTGGGTGGCCACCATCCAGACTATTCCAGTCACTAACATATTCTTCGTGTGGCTGTTTTTGTTCTCCCAGGTGCGTAGCAGGCTGCTGCTTCATCCCTTTCTGCGTGGACGCCCTGCAGGACGTGGACCATTACTGTCCTAACTGCAAAGCCCTCCTGGGCACCTACAAGCGTTTGTAGGACTCGACCAGGCCTGACAGGAGCCACGTGTGGCAGGGAGTCTGCTCCGACGCTCAGCCAGCCCCGCCCCTGGTGGAGATTCCGCCTTGATGGTCTCTTCTCTCCAGGGGTTCCACCTTTGTGTCTTCTTTTGGGGGGAAATATTGCAAAAGTAACACACTTCCAAACCCCAGAAATTGCTGCTTGGAGTCGTGCACAGGACATGCGGAGACATTTACCTTGAGTGCTGGGTCAAGGGTGTCGCCTGCCACCCCAGGCCATCATCCCACCTGACTGTGATTGTTGCCCTGTCTGAGTATCTGCCAGTGATTTGCCTTGCCAGCTTCTTTTCTTGCCTCAGTGGGCCTTTCTGGTGGTGGGCGCCAACTGAGAAGCCACAGGTTGCCTTATGTTCGAGACTGTTCTGGCCTGAAGGCGGCCAAGCCAGCCTTCAGCGTTACCATCGTGTGTGTCTGTTCTCACGTCTGATGACAAAAGGTTTGCCTTAGGCCTTGGCCCTCAGGTTCTGTAACTGCAGGCCTTTCACTAGCACAAAAATTCACTTTAATTTTTTAATTCGTTTTTACGTACATGGAGGGACTACCTACACGCCCAGACACGTATCCATGGGGCCGTAAACAATTCTAGACGTACGCGGCCGGGCTGCACCCCTGCTCTGTCTGCCCTCGGCTGTCTGTGCCAGGCCTTCAGCCCATTTCCACGAAGGGCTTTTTCTTGTGGAGAAATTATTCATATTAACAGTTTTTACAGCTTTTTGGTCTTAAACACGTTTGAACACAATTTTGAAAGAAAGGATTTATAGAACTGTCTTCTGAAACCATGTAATTGGTATCATTTCCCCATTTGCCAGGGCACTCTCATATATACATATATATATATATATATTTCCCCCTTAACAAAAACAGTCATGGGCAATTGCACCCAGTGCCTTCACTTGAGTTAATGTGGTTCTGGAAAACCTTCATGACGGAACTGGGACCGTGGGGCCCCTTTTGGGCTCCTGGTGGCATGTGTGGACAGACGCAGAAGCGGGAGCACTTCTGGGGACCGTGGTGCTGAAAAGCGTGGGGACCGGAACTGTGTCAAAGGCACCTGAAGTCTGATTTTATTTCTCAGAAATCTCATTTGTTGTATAACATTGGAAGACATGATTTCTAGGACTCAAGCAGTAAGCCAGAGTTCTCGGGTTGCTGCTGTGTCATCTTTGAAATCAAGACAAAGCTGGACTAGCCTTCCAGGAATCCCCATGTTGATGGTAAATAGGCACAGGGAATGCATGTGAGTAATAATATGTAGAAGTCAAGCCTAGACCTTGAACAAAAATCTGTATATTGGCTGAAAATTAGAGTCGTAACCATTGATTCAGCTTATTCATTTGATATTTTGAAAGTTTCAGTAATTATTTTTTGCAACGAATATGGATACTACATCGCACTTTGGTGTTTATCTGCTTTTAAAAAATAAAGTCTTTGGTTCATTCGGTGAACTATTTATCAATTCTTACAGTGTGAAGAAAGGTCTCATGTGTTTCTAGCCGTTGTTACAAAGAATCTTTATTTGCTCTATAACAGTAGAAAATCCTTCCTGATAAAAACTTCAGACTTACTGAATGTCCCTCGATGTCAAGATGACCGATGTTGAGTCGGGTAGGTTGCTAGTGAGTCAGATTGGAACATTAGGCTGTTGGAGCTCAACAGGCATCATCGATGGCAGCCAGCCATAGCTTTCAAGTTTTAATAAAATGCACAGAAGAGAGCGTCCCCATTCATTCTCCAGACAAAACACGCTTTGTTAATTGATTGGGGTGGTTGTGAGATGCTAGAAGGAGAGCGTTGTAACTCCACCAGGAGTATGAATGTCATCCTCCCCGTTGCTACCTAGTGATAAAACTTCATTTGGGAAGGCGCAGGAAAATAACGTCATCTTGCTGTGGCTCACATTGTCATGTAAGCCCTGTTTTACGGTCTTGAGAAATTTCTCTGTTTTGATCACGGGTTTTTCTTTCATTTGACAAAACTGAAGGCCATGCACATGTAGCAGTTCTGTTCAGCTGGTGGTATGTAAGGGTTCTCAGGTTGTTACTAATTACATGTGCAGTCTTCAAAACAAGAGCTCTGTTCCAGGGCTGTCAAATACGCTGTGGAAATTATAAAGAAATGTCAGGTGCCTGGAGACCCCTCTTGAATCTGGGCTCACCTGAGCGTTTATTGGACATTCCATTTTAGTGTTCCAAGTACAGGCTTTCGTACAGGTTTGTCTGAATTAAAGGCTCTTTTGTTCTACTGCTGTGTGTTGGGGGTTTTGGAGTTAGTTTGTTGCAAACACTGAATCACATTCAATTAATGAAAGTACTTTATATCTTCTTGGACCTCAAAGAAGATTTCTACCAATTTCAAACCACAAATGTAAATACAGTTGAAATACGTCTGTATTTCTTTGTCTAGGCGAGGTAACCTTATACATAAATGTTGATTTGTGTCTTGTTAACAAAAACTATTCCATTGCATCTGTTAAGCCAACTTTAAGCCCATGACTGATTCCTGGCTGATCCAACACTACTTGTGAAAATGTTTTTTCCGGGACCACTGGCTTCCCGGTTGCTATCGAGAATAATTCCAACAGGCGCTAAACTCTTTATCAGCGTGGCTTTGTACGCGCAGGCACAGTCTGGCCTTGGGCTTCTCCCCAGTGACGGCCTCTCGCATCTGGGGTGTTAAAGTCCTTCTCTGACTTCCTGGGCTCAAAGGTCTCCATTAGGAGTTAAGTGTGGACATTGGAATTTTACTTATAAAAATTCCGATTTGCATTTTGGAACCTATTAAAGTTATCTCCTGCATTTATGACTTAGATGTTTACAATGAGTTGTCTGTTTTTCCTAGGCGCATGAGTGAATTTCAAGTAGACCCAGTAAGAGCGAGGAAAGAGAAGGGAGATTTTTAGTCTAAGAATTTTAAAGAAACAAGATTCTCAGGCTCAGAAAGATTTTAAAAAACAAAACACTTCATGGCCAAGTATACAGTCTGGTGCATTTACTTGTCTTGTGACTGTTCTCTGTAGTATGAGGAAAATGTTCGCACACTTAAGTACCCTTTTTTTCTCTAAAAGTGAATTTTTAGAGCAGCTTTAGGTTCACAGCAACATTGAGAAGAAAGTTCCCATACACCCCCCACAGGCCCAGATGCTCCATTATCATCATCCTCCCAGAGTGACTCACTCCGGACACAATCGGCGAGCTGACATCGCTACGCCATCGTCACCCAGAGTCCGTAGTTCACGGTGTGGCTCACTCTTGGTGTTGGACACCCTGTGGGCTTGGACAGTGTATAATGACGTGTGTCCACCATTATAGTTTCGTGCAGCGTAGTTTCGCTGCCCCAAAAGGCGTCTGTTGCATCTGCTCATCCTCCCTCCCCCAGAGCCGCAGCCCTGACGTTTCCGCCATCCCCACAGTTCTGCCTTTTGCGGAGTGTTACGCAGTGGGGATCGTACAGTATGGAGCCTTCCAGACTGACTTCTTTCACCTAGCCACGTACATTTAAGTCTCCTCAGGGCTTGATAACACATTTCTTTTTAGTGCTGAATGATATTCCCTTGTCTGGATTAACATACATGCAAGGACTTGTAAAGCTCTTAGCACCGCACTGTCTCGTGTGATATCGTGTCTGGTTTCCCAAATGGGCAAAATCAAGTTAGCGTGTGTGTCCAGTCCCCAGGGTCATCGCGGACAGAGCACAGTAGAGTTTTGAAACCTGTAGTTTTGTAGTTGTGTATGTGCTGGGGGTCACAGTGCAGAGAGAGCGCTGGGGGCAACATCTGGTCTGGCGCACCGTCCAGCTGTGGTTTTCACATTGCTTCTCACTGACTGGCTCCGGCTGAGTCTGAGGCGTCTGCAGCCTGGGCACCAGTCCCAGCTTGGCCTGGGGAGAGTGAGCAGTGGGCTCAGCCCCACCCTGCCAACATTTCTGGAGGCTTCTGTTTTTTTTTTCTTTTTTAAGCTAAAATTCACCTCATGTTAAAGTGTGTAATTCAGTAACATTTAGTACATTCGCAGTGTTGTGCAACCATCACCTATTTCAAGTTCCAAAACATCTTCCTCAGCCCACCTAAAATCCCACACCCATTATATAGTCACACCCCTTCTCTCCTCCCCCAGCACCTGGCAGCCACCAGTCTGCCTCTGTTTCTTTGGATTTGCCTATTCTGGATATTTCGTATAATGGAATTGTATGATGTGTGACCTAGCGTCTTTCACCGAGTATCATGTTTCCGAGGCCCATCCGCGTAGCAGGTGTCAGCGCTTTATTTCTCTTCCTGGTGGAATCATGTTCCGTTGTATGTTTACACCACATTTTGCTTATGGCTGCACTGGTGAGCATTTGCGTCACTTCCACATTTGGACTTCTGCAAATAATGCTGCTGTGACCACGGGCTTACCATTTTTTTGTTTTCTTTTTTGTGAAGGTGTGTTTTCATTCTGGGGGGGAGGGGTGGGGTGGAATTGCTGAGTCATGTGGTAATTTAGTTTCACTTGAGGAACCACCTGGTGGCTTCTTAAACGTTATTTCCTACGGCAAAGCCATGTCCAGCAAGGGCTACCCACTTGGAACTGCCCTGCTATACAGAACTTTGTTGTCTTCTACTGCGAGAGCCATTTGGAGCAGCCTGGTGCTAACAAAGCTGGACTCGGAGCACGACCTGCCCCTCTGGTTGGCCTGGCTTGACTCCTCAACTCATCTGACCCCCATTCAATCCTCCTGGGGCTCCCACTGAGCCCGAAAAACGAGTAGGGTGGTTGCTGTGTCTCAGCCCCTCCGCGTGGACCCTCTTTTGGGAAAATGCTATGAGCTTGAAAATAGAGTTCTCAGGTGTCTGACCGCTGGCCCTGTTGACTTGTACACCCCACTTGGGATAGAGCAGCAAAGAGGGGATGCTGTCCCCACTGTGGAATTGGTGGCAGGGAGGAGTAGGAGACGTTAAGTAAGAAAATCTAACACAAACTGGTGCAAACCAGGGAGGAAATGGACAGGAAAGCAGCATATGGTACAGATGGGATGAGGTACCCTCGTCCTTTGAAATCATCTTCATGCTACCCTCTTCTCCTGGTGAGGAGGCAGCTCTGAGGACTCAGCGCCAGGTGGGTCTGAAAGACTATGCGGAAAGTTCGTTTCGGTTCCGCTCCGCGTGCAGTTTCACTGGCAGTTTCTCCCGTTCTAGGGGGAATCACCCGAGGCCCATTTTCTTGGGAGGAGTGGCAGCACTTGAAATGATCCTTTTCTCTGGCTTGCGGCCTTCTGATTTCCTCTTAATAAGCAGGAAGGGCCAGGCTGGCTTCCAGTAAGTAGGGGATTTCTGCAGGGTGTGACTGCATGTCTGCCCCTGGGCGTGGGACCTCCTTTTGAAACTGGGCTCACCTGACCAGATCTTGCCATCACCAGGAAGGAAATTGGAAAAAGGAAAAGTGGGAAACTTTAAAATATATATATATATATATATATATATATATATATATATATATATATATATTGACTTGAGAGAGAGGAAGGGAGGGAGAGAGAGAGGAACATGGCTATGAAAGAGAGACATCGATCAGCTGCCTCCCGCACACACCCCAGCCGGGGATCGAACAGGCAGGCTTTTGGTGTACTGGATTATGCTCCAACCGGCTGAGCCACCCAGCCAGGGCAAAAGGGGGAAACATCTGACAATCACTCTCCACTCTCAGTGGGTTGGTTTCCACCGCTTTGTTCTCAGGACTCCTAGGCTGTGAGAGCAGGGAGGGACCATATGGCCAGAACACAAACAGCCCTTTAGGAGAGTCTTCTAAGCTATAATTTGCATTTCTTGTCATGTCTAAAATTAAAGTGGTAGAAAAAATGCTTATCATAAGGCTGGTGGGGAGGTCGGGGGGTGGGGGCCCAGCCTTCTGCAGGTGCTTAAACAGGAAATCTTAGCACAGCAGCGCATTCCCAGCCGCTGGGGATCCTCTGGTCAGGGGTCCTCCGTTAGCATTCCACCAGCTGGCATCTTCGCTGAGAGCTTTTCTGTGTTAACTTGCCCTGCTGTGTTGTTTTTCTTTTTCTTTTAAAATATTTTATTTATTTATTTTTAGAGAGAGGGGAAGGGAGGGTGAGAGAGAGAGAAATATCAATGTGAGAGAGAAACAATTAGATCAGTTGTCTCTCACCCAATCTGTGGACCAGACCAAACCGGCAACCCAGGCTTGTGCCCAGACCAGGAATCTAACCGGCAACCTTTGACCTTTGGGTGACACCCAACCAACTGAGCAACACAGGTCAGGGCTGCTTTGTTGTTTTTCTGACTCCCTCCTTGTTTTATCTTCACCCGCCCTCCGTCTTGCGGTCTTAGATCAACTCAGGCCTTTATCAGTGACTGCCTTGCCTGTATGCGTGCACATGTGAGTGTGTGCACCTCTGTGAGGGGGCAGGGGTCTGGGTGTGTGTGCGTGTGTGTGTGTGTCAGTGGGCGTTAGGGGAGGTCCTAGGTGTCTGTGGTGTGTGGGGGGCTCTGGACATCTTAGCGCCATGAGCATCTGGCTCTGCATGTGTGTGTCTGGGGGTTTGCCATCCCCCATGCACTGCCCCCAGCCTCCTAAATGTGCCTTCAGACCTCCAGCTTGGGAGCCCTGCAAGGACTGTCAGGCCAACCACACCAGCAGGGGGATGACTGTCACCTGGCCCATCTAGGGGACTAAAGGACACAAGTGATTGCTCCTCCCAGTCCCTACACTCAAGCTGTTTAGAATACACTTGGGGGGTTTGGACGAAGGCCTGTCTGGCCTTACCACCATGTAGATCAGGCTACATGGTGTTAGGCTTCAGGATGGTGATTTCAGTTGGGAAATTCCAGTTCTAGTTGAACTCTGCACAGTAGGACAGGGGCTCATGATTTCTCTCAGCCTGGGCTGCACTCAGAATCCCCTGGGGGAGCATTTAGGAACCGCCTGCTGAGCCACACCTCAGACCAATGAGTCGGAATCGCCTAGGGAACCATCTGCCTTGGGCCGCCCTCTCCGCTGGGCACAGCTGGCAAAGTGCCTGGGGCCTGTGATACTTTTATTTCATTTTTTGATCAGAGGGGAAAAGCCTGAGTAAAATAATAATGAATTTATAATAATAAAGTCAATCTGGAGTTTATTCTTCTTTCTACCAATGCAGTCTTAAAATACACTTTTGAAAATATTTTTATGGAGGGGGCACCCAGGGACGTCAGCACGCAGCTCCAGCTTGTCCCCAGGTTGCAGACCCTGGTGTCCGGTTTTAGTTGCAGGGTTCTTACAAGGTGATAGGATCGATCATGCCTCTGTGCATTCAGTAAATGCTTTTTTGGGTGTGTAACATGTTCCGGGGACAGAGCAGCAGATAGAATTAGGCCCTTTGCTCTTGGAAAATGTGAGCAAGAACTTTATCACTTTAGGATTGCTTTGCAAGTTATGATAAGGTTATCTTGTGAAAAAGCACTTCCTTGAATACTGTCTTCACCAATCCTGCCAAGAACTTTTCCAGATGGAGAAGAAAAACATCACCATTTTCAGATGAAGTAACAGAGACACTGAGTAGGCATGACTTCCCTGGGCCTACTGAGCGATCCATAGCAGAATGACTCCTGCTGGTTCTAAAACGCACCTTCGGCTCATTAAAATACAGATTTGGGGCATTCCCCTCACGGATATTCACATTCGGAAAGCCTGGGAGGGAGCCCAGAAGTACGCTTTTTTTGTTTGTTTGTTTTTAAAAACACCCACGTGATTCCTAAGGGCAGGCAAGTTTAAGAAATGCTGCTCCATGTGGTCTGGGGCCAGAGCAGCTGGAGTGAAGGAGGGTGGGACCGGGCCAAGTGGAACCCTGACCTCCCACTATTGGCACCTGGTCCAGGTCATTGCTGTGCTGAGGGCTGTCCTGCGCATGGCTGAGCAGCATCCTTGGCCTCTACTCACCAGGTGCCACAAACACACGCCTCAGCTGTGACAACCAAAAATGTCTTCAGACATTGCTAAATATGCTCAGGGGTCAGGGTCACCACGGTTGAGAATCCCTGGGCTAAATACATGGGTTGAAGCAAACATTTCTCATGTGGTTAAAATGTAAAATATGCTAATTTCTATGAAAAGGAATGAAGCATTGATATTTACTGCAGCGTGGATGAACCTTGAAAGCATGGTGCTAAGTGAAAGAAGCCAGACACAAAGGCTACATGTTGTAAGACTCCATTTATCCAGAATAGATAAATCCACAGAGACAGAAAGCAGATTGGTGGTAGCCAGGCACTGGGGGGAGGAGGGAATGGGGAGTGACTGCTTACTCCGCAAGGCGCCTCTTTTGGGGGAGATGAAAATGTTTCGGATCTAGGCAAAGGAGGTCACGCAACATTGTGAATGTACTAAATGCTGCTCAAAAGTGTATTTTGAAATGGTTAATTTTTATGTTTGGTCAGTTTCTTAAACCTCAGTATGAATATGTGCCAATTTCTATGATTTACTGTGACAGTAAAGGGGGGGCAGACTGAGTTGTGAATGCAGTGTACATCTGAGTAGATATTCAGTCAAGGTTGTAACCATTAACAAGCACAATACGAATGTAACATCTCTCTGGCCAAGATGGAGGCATAGGTAGGTATGCTTCACTTCCTTGCACAACCAAAAGAAAGATAACGACCAATTTAAAAACAAAAACAACCAAAACTGCTAGAAAATCAAACTGTATGGAAGTCTAACAACCGAGAAGTTAAAGAAGAAACATTCATCCAGACTGGTAGAGGGGTGGAGATGGGCAGCTGGGGTGTAGAGGATGCAGAGCAAGGCAGCAGCTGGAAGACTGGGTGGTCCCACGTTTGCATGAGGATAAACCAGGAGGAACAATTAAGGAGCGAGGCAGACTGTGCAACCCAGGGTTCCAATGTGGGGAAATAAAGCCTCAAACCTCTGGCTGTAAAAATTTGTGGGGGTCACGGTGGTGGGAGAAACTCCCAGTCTCACAGGAGAGCCCACGGGGTTCTAAAATGTACACAAACCCACCCACCTGGAAATCAGCACTAGAAAGGCACGATTCACTTGTGGGTAGCAAGGAAGTGACTGAAAGTGGGTCGAGAGCCAAGCAAGCGGCAATGTTCCCTCTCGGACCCCTCCCCCACATACAGCACCACAATGTGGCAACGTGGGTTCCCCTGCGCTAGCAGATACCTAAGGCTCCACCCCTTACAATGTAACAGGTGCACTAAGACAAAGGAATATGGCCCAAAAGAAAGAACAGATCAAAATTCCAGACAAAGAACTAAACGACGAGATATAGCCTATCAGGTGCAGTCTTCAAAACACTGAGATGCTCACAGAAATGACTGAGTACAGCCACAAAATAAAGGAAGAAATGAAGGCTATGAAAAGTGAAATAAAGCAGAGGGGAATAAAGGGGGGGGGGACGGGACAACTGTAAAAACATAATCAATAAAATATACTTTAAAAAAGAATGTAACATCTAATTGGATACTATTTTAAAATCAGGGGTAGAGTTTGTGGCCCGGACCTCAGTGCTGCCGTTCTGGAACTAGGACGGTGCTGGGTTCAAGCAGGTGTGCAGTTGTGCTGTTGGGTCTTAGAGGGAAAAGGCCTGAAAGCAGTTCCACCGAGAATGGTGACTGGAGCCCCCTGAGACCTGCCGTTCAGCTCTGATGAGTCATTGAAACTTCCTGGCCTGAGTTCCTCTCCTCTCTCAAGAGGCAGGCTGATCCTTCCAACTCTAAAAGTCTGTGCTGGGCCCTGGCCTGTGTGGCTCAGTTGGTTGGAATGTCGTCCTGTGAACTGAAAGGTTGCAGGTTGAATTCCAGGTCAGAGCACAGCCTAGGTTGTGGGTTTGGTCCCCAGTCAGAATACAAGAGGCAACCGATCCATGTTTCTCCCTCTTTCTCCCTCCCTCCCCCTCTCTAAAAATCAACCCTCATGTCCTTGGGGTAAGGAGTAAAAAAAACAGAGTCTGCGCTGGGAAATGGTCAGATGCAGGGGAAGGCTCCGGAACATGCTGGAACATTCAGGGGCTGGCTCTCTTGAACTTTTAGAGGCTAGCACCTGTGTGAGCTGGGAAACCTCCCAAGAGGCAGGCTTGGCACCTAAGAGCAAGTATCTCTGCAAGCCATTTGAAAGCTTCCACATTCCTTTCACAGGTGGGCCACAAGGTGCCACCTGCCTCCCTGCCTAGCCTGGGAATGCCACCAACAGGGTGGTTCTTGTATTTGCCGACCTAGGCGAAAGAGTTTCCTCCCTGGGTCACAATTAATGCGCCATTCCCTGAAAGCAGGTGCAAGTAACTGCTCGGGCCTGGGTTGTAGTCCACACGTGAGCTCATTCTTTGTGGTGTGAATGGAATGTCAGGCAGGTGTATTTTGGTTTGGAGGAGGTGGGGTTGCAAACAGGTGTTGGTTATAGAACCGAGGGCAGGGAGGTGGCTGCTGGGTCTCTGAGTAGCTACTGGGGAGAAAGTGCTGGAACAGGCAGGCCTCCGACTAAGCACCATGGATTCAGACTCCACGCAGAATCTCCCTGGTAAACAGCCACTGACTAAGGGCTTTTAGGTAAGAACTGTAGTTGTTTTTGTAATGGCTTTATTTAGATATAATTAACATACTAGACAATCCATTTGTTTGAAGTGTACAATTCAGTGTTTTTTTGGCATATTCATAGAATCTTGCAACTATCACTGTAACCGGAAAAGACACCAGCGTTTGGGCTGCCTGTCCCTACCAAACCCAATAAGCAATGACAGTGATTGAATCTTTAATGAGCGCGTTATTCAGATGGCTGGCGATCTGAGAAGATGGCGGGTTTGCACCCTAACAAACCATCTTCCCTTCTCTTTCCTGGCTGAAACTTTTATAGGGGAGGTGGGGGAGGACAAACAAGGTGCGGTAAGGGCTTTGAAATTTAGGGGGGATTAGGTGAACAAAGCTGCAGCACTTGTTTTTCCGGCAGTGCAGGCCCCAAAGGTGGGGGAAGGTCTGTCTCCTTGTTGATACAAAGGCTCGGATGCCGTCAACTAGCCCTTGGGCGGTAATCTCTAGCCCGCGCCCCAGGAGGCCGGTTGTTTCTCAGGCGCCAGAATGCGCAGTTTCTGAAACAAAAGGCTTTTAACATACACGTTACTTGCTAGACTTAATAATTTTTCCTTAAGCTAAAATTTTCCAGGTCTTGGGTCCCCTATCATCACCACAATCAAAATTACAACAGTTTCAATGGTCCAAAAAGAAACCCTGTACCTTCAGGCCTTCCCCAGTCTTCCCCACCTGCCCCACCACAGACCCAGGCAGCTTCTAATCTACTTTCTACGTCTCTGGATTTGTCTCCTTTGGCCCTTTCATATAAATAGAATCACATTGTATATGGTTGTTCGTGTCTGGTTTTCTTCACTCAGCATAATATTTTCAAGGCTCATCCTTGTTGTAGTGTTCATTTGTTTTTATGGTCAGAGGTCTATCCATTGTGTGGAAAGACCACAATTTGTTTATCCACTCATCTGTGGATGGCGACCTTTTTCTAAGAAATTTATGGTTCTAAAAAAGCTACTCATTGTGTTGACTGTTCAAAAAAGAATGAGTTGTGTGCCATTTCGGTAAAAATATTGCTCGTTTTCTTCTGTAGTCATCTAAAATCTTTTATTATTTGCAAACAGAGGTGGGAACTTTAGAGAGTGAAAGGGGCTGCCATTTGGGATGACACCAGACACCAGACAGGAAGTGTGGCTGCCCTAGGCAGACCCGAGGTGTGGATGCCCCATGCCTGGGCCAGGTGAGAGCAACGAACTGTCTGATCCCAGCAGGCCCTGGGTTAGAGAGCTGAGAAGTCCAGCTCCTAGCGAAAAACCAGGTGTGATTTTTCAGGCCTGAACCCTAGGCCTACAAGGGCAAGGCGCTACTTAGCAGACCCTGGGGAAAAGCTGGTCTCCCCCAGCAGGCTTGGTGACAGCCAACTGCATTGCAGTCAAGGGCTCAGGCCCCCTGGCCACCTTGCTCTCGCAGACCTGCATCCCCAGGTCTCTTTGTCTGAGGCCTTGGGCAGGGGTCTTCTTCAGGTGCATCTGCTGAGGCCTCCTTATGGGGTATGGGGAGAGGGGAAACCTTAAAGACACTGTTCCCACTCAGGACTCAAGAGCTTTTCTTGCCCCTGTCCCCTGCGGCTCAGAGTCCATACAGCTGCAGAGCCTTTTGTTTCCGGGTTGCCTCAACAGTGAGAAAACTGTCCTGCCCCACTGCCACCCTGTCCTTGTTGCTTTCCTCAGCTGCTCTTACCAGGCAGCTCAGCTCCTGCTCTCCAGGCCGGGGAAGCAGAGCCCCTGACGACAGCTTTGGTCATGAAATGGATCTGTGTTGGGGGCCTGTAGCCGGGGCGTTCCACTAAGAATATGTCCTATGTACAGTGTCAGGCTGGCACTGGACTTACTGGGTGGTCACTTCATAAGTTATATGAGTGTCTAGTCACTGCATTGTACACCTGAGACTGATACCATGTATGTCAACTGTAATTCAAAAATAAAAAATAATTTAAAAAGAAGATAAAAAGAATCTACAGAGGATGACCTGCTACATGAAGAGGCACAGGCCCCCCCCCCCACATGGGTCTGCGGGTCGCTCCCTTAGTATCTGAGCTCCCATGTTAGGACAGTGAAAATCCCCAGGTCATTTTTATAAAAAAAAATTATAGTTGGTATAAAATATTACATCTGTTTCATTGTTTTACTTGAAAGTACTCACAAAGAGGAAGCAAAGTCACAACATATATTACTTACAGAAGTGGGGGTGCGGTAGAGGGCCCCCAACAATGAGTTGGGAGAAGGGCAGCTACCGTCCCAGGTCATCGGCAAGGAGAAGACAGCAGGGTAGTGATTATATATTGTGTTATGTTACCTATGAGGTGGTTGGGGCAGAGGTCACTACCTTGTCTCATGTTCAACTCCAAGTGGTTGTAAAAGGTCCTCTGGGCAAAGCAAGTTGGGAATTGTGAGCTCAGGTTCTTACCTAACTGTGCAGACTCTGGGTGTGAGCAGGGCGGTCGTACGGTCAAATGCCTGGGCCAAACAGGCATTTACTCTAAATAGCACTTTCGGCATCACAATCAACCCTGTGATGGGGGATCCAGGAGGGCAGGGGTTCTTTGCTGTTGCCAATGTTACACTTTTCTCTTTTCAAGACTCTCACATCCAGAGCCTTTATCCATCTTCCATCTTCCCCCTGCAAAGTGTTCAGACACCTGTGCACGTTTCTTTTCCCTGAGAGCGCTGTGTCCTCCTCACCCTTCTCCAGCTGCTACTATGACATCCAGAGTTCTTGGCCCTTTCACTTATAAACACTGTACTTTCAAATAAGCATTATATGCCCCAAATGCTACAGTGAAAATGGACTCTCCCTCACACCTCTGCTGCCCTGCCCCCACCCCAGACAAAACCGCTCTTACCACTTCCTGGTAGATCTTTCCACAGGGTTCTTTATTAACAAGCAGATACATGTATTTTCTCTCTTGCTGCCATCTTTTAATACAATGTTGGCATAAAACATGCAGCACTCTGCATCTTTTTTCTTGTAAGAAAATAGCACGGATCTGACTTAATGTGTTTCTGCAGCTGCGTACTAAATTCACCGTGTGAATCTACGTGTCCTTTACCTAACCCACCGGCCCTTGTGTTGAAGGGCATGACGGTGGTCTCCAGTCCTTGGCTGTTACAGGCAATGACGTGAGTAATCCTGTGGGTTCAGTGCTTTGCACACAACCCACAAAGTATAACTGTAGGATGATGTGATGGGCAGAATGGTCCCCGAAAATGTCTACACACTGGTCCCTGGAACCTGTGACTATCTTATGACACAAGACCAGAAGGATGTCGCAGATGTGACTAAATATATGGACCTTAAAATAGGCAGATTATCCTGGAGTAATTGGGTGGTAAACCCAATATGGTAAGCTGAGTAATGTGCTTTCCCCCACCCCCAAACATTCACGCTCCTCCTCAGAACCTGTGGCTGTTTCCTTACCTGGTAAAAGGGACTTAGCCGATGTGATAAGTAAGGACCCTAGATGGGGAGAGCCCCTTGGGTTATCCAGGTGGAGCCAGTGCCATCACAGCGGTTCATACAAGAAGGAGGCAGAGTCTGAATCAGAGGACAAGGTGATACGAGGACAGAAGCAGAGGTCAGAGTGATTCACATTAAGGTGGAGGAAGGGACCACTAGCCAATGAGAGCAGAGAGCCTGTAGAAGCTAGAAGGGCAAGGAAACAGATTCTCTCCACCCAGAGCCTCTAGAAGGAGTCAGCTCTACCAACATCTGGATTTTAGCCCAGACTTCTGACTTCAGAACTGTAAGAGAATAAATCTGTGTCATTTAAAAAATATTTTATTTATTTTTAGAAAGAAGGGAAGGGAGAGAGAAAGAGAGGGAGAGAAACATCAGGTCCTCTCACACACCCCCAACTGGGGACCTGGCCCGCAACCCAGGCATGTACCCTGACTGGGAATTGAACCAGCGACCCTTTGGTTTGCAGGCCGGTGCTCAGTCCATTGAGCCACAGCAGTCAGGGCATATCTGTGTCATTTTAAGTCACAAAGTGTGTGGTAATTTACTATAGCATCAACAGGAAATGAATACTCCCAATCTATTATGTGAGCACTTTAAGCAGAGAACTTTCACTGGCTGGAGGCAGAGAGACAAGACAGGAGGAAATACTTGAAGCCTAAGAGGGGCCATGAGGACAGTGTAAGGAAGAATGTGGGCAGCCTGTAGGGACAGAGCCAGGTTCCCATCTGGAAACAGGGACCTCATTTCCACACTCAGCAGGAACCGAGGTCAGCCAACAACCCGAATGAGCTTGGAAGCAGATTCCTTCACAGAGCCTCCAGACAGGAACGCAGCCTTGGCGGGCACACAGAGCCACACGTAGGCCACCAGTGGAGTCATATGCAGCTGGAGAAGGACAGGCCCAACATGACAGATTATTAAGTGAAGAAAACAAGATGTAGAATGTGTATGACATGTTAAAAGAATAGACAAGAGGTAGAGAGAAAATATGTGTATTTTTTGTTAATGGGTAGAACTCTCTGGAAGGATCTTTCAGGAACCAGTAACAGCTTGATCTCAGCCAGTGAGGCCCCAAGCAGGGGACCCAGCTGGGCCCTGCTGCACCTGGCCTCCTGCCCTCCAGAAATGTGAGATAATAAATGGGTGTTGTTTTAAGTGGCTCAACTCATGGTAACGTGTTATGACAGCAATAGAAAACCAATGTAGGCAAATTGCTGAAAGTAGCATCCCTTCTAGAAATGGGTCAAAAGGTTAAGTGCACATTAAATTTTCTCTACTGCTAAATTTTCTCCTCAGCACTTGTGTGAATGTTTGCCTCACCGTAGAGTATGTACAGCCAGAAAGCTGTTTTCTCACGAGGTTTTTATCTATGTCAGTCTAGTAGACAGACAGAATATATCACGTGGTAGGGTAAAAAAAAAATCCCCAACAGTTTTATTGAGGGGAATTGACAAACAGCAAACCACATATATATATTTAAAGAATACAATGTGATACATTTGACGTATTTGTACCTGTGAAACCATCACCACCATCAAGATGAAGCACACACTTACTCTCTACTAAAGTTTCCTTATTCCCCTTTGTAATGTAGATTCTCTATTTCCTATCTAAGCAACCACTGATCTGCTTTCTAGAATTTTTAGTTTCTAGACTTTTACATAAATGAAGATGTACAGAATATACTTTTCTCTCCCGCCTCCTTCAGAGCAAACATTTCGAGGCTCATCCATGTCACTGCGGGCACCAATAGCTTGTTTCTGTTTATGGCGGAGCAGTCTCCCATTGTGTGGATGTACTACTGCGTGTGTATCCATTCACCTATTGATGAGTATTTGCACCGCCCCCACAGTTTTGAGCTTTACAAACAAAGCTGCCCTGAATATTCATGTCCAGGTCTCTACCTGGACATGTGCTTTTTCTCTTGAGTAAATATCTCAGAGTGGAGTGGCCGAGCCATGTGGCAGGTGCATGTGTGACTGGTGAAGAAACATACTTGGTAGCTTTATTTTATGTTTCTTTATGTCTGAAGGTGAGCTTTTCCTAGTTTGATGGAAACCTATTTGTGTGCCATTTTTCCATGCTCACATGTTTTGTCCACTTATTGAATAATCTACCTTTCTCCAACTATATGTGATGATATTTTTATCATGTGATAATTCTCACGTATACTTGGTTCTTTTCTGGTCCCGCTGTCCTCCACTTGAATACAATAAAGAGCCAGAAGACTTAATCGGTAATTCCCAACCCCTTTATTTTGCCAATAAGTAAATGAGTCCAGAGAGGTCAACTGACTTTCCTAAGATCGCACAGCTATTGAACAAATAGAGAGATGAGCTAACCCTCCTCCAATTCTGGCTTTTCCAACCTCACTAATAATCAACAGGGAACAGGTTTTATTTCAAATGTAAAATACATGGCAAGAAATAGAAATCATACTATGTATGCTCTGAGATTATAATTGAATTAAAGTGGAAACCAATAATAGAAAGATCACAGGAAAGTCTAAAAATACTTGGAAATTAAACAACACACTCCTAAATAACACACAAGTTAAAGAAGAAATTTTAGAGAAGTTAAAAAATATTTTGAACTAAATGAAAATAAAGGTACAGCTCACCAAAATTTGTGGGATTCAGCAAAAGCTGTGTTTACAGGGAAATTTATAGCATTAAGTGTACATATTAGAAAAGAAAGATCTGAAATTAATACTTTAAGACTCCACCTTAAGAAACTAGAAAAAGAAAGCAAAGCATAAGAAAAGTAAAAATCAGAGCAGAAACCAAAGGAATTGAAAACAGGAAACCAGAATCAACAAAACCAAAAGCTGGTTTGGGGAAAGATAAATAAAATAAATAAAAAAATTTATTAATGGCACATAATAAAAATAAATTTTATAAATGGCACATAAATACCAATTTTATTTATGTGCCATTTAGCAAGGCTAAGAAAAAAAAGAGGACACAAATTACTGACATCAGAAAGGAAAGAGAAGAAATTGTTACAGAGCAACAGAAGGTCCGTTATTGTCCGCCGCCTTATGGAAAGATGCCTCTCAAAGCCAGAGATTTGTGAAAAGGAAAGGAAATGTTTATTTAATGCTATACAGAGTTAAAGTAGTGACTTAACTTCATTAAAATATCAAAGTCCTTCAGGATACCCACAGACGCCCACAGTGCTTCCTATCTCCCTCTGCCCTAATTCAGGGTACTGTACTTGCAAGGAAGAGAAGCACGCGTCCAGGATCCAGGCTCTTGACACCGTCAGCTGTGTCGTCGTCCAATTACAATCTCTAATTAATCCAAAGCCATGTGGCACCTTCTCATGGCCTACTGGCAAGAGTTCTTTCACCCTTCTTCCAGGCCAAGTCTCTCTTGTTCCCAGGCCACGCAGCCAAAGGGAGCACCCCAAAGCCGCGTGGTCCTTCTTCTACCAAAGCTGTGGGGAAGGGGTCCCCACTCTGGAAAAGCCACATGGCAATTCTCTGCTAAAGCCACATGGTGATTTTCCCTCACAGGGCTGTGAGGGTCCTAACTCTCGTGAAAGCGTGTGGATTCTCTCTCAATGGCTGCCGTGTCTCAGTTTAAATCCCTGCGCCAAATCTCTTCTGTACCCCCATTTCCGACTCCTCCCACAATCAGTTACACCTGCCAGCATTCCTGTATATTCCAAGTATTTTTTGGGATGCTATCATGAGTCTGGGCAGGTGTGTCCCCATTTTCTGGAGCCAATCTTCTCCAAGCTCCCACGCAGGCGCTGCGACTTGGGGTTCTTCCTCCAGTCATGTCTTGGGGGGGAGTCCTTTTAAATCCCCCTGGTTCAGAGCATGGTCACAGCTATTTAACACATCTAAGCTACCAGCCAAAGGCTATAGATATGTTAAATGACCATGCCATGGATTAGCAGCTCTGCATGTCCCTGCTCCATGTGTCCCTTCCCCCAACTCATATCTGTGGGGGAAGGGGTGAGGACATCTTATATGTCCCTCTAATATTCCCTGGACACCCTGAGTTCTGGGCCCATTCCAAATCCCAGTTTTGGGGCCCCTCTCCTGGCTGCACCCTGCATCAAAATCACTACATGTCCCACAGGCATTAAAGGGATAGTAGAGGAATATTAACAGCTTTGTGCCTACAGATTTGATAACCTAGATGAAATGAACCAGTTCCTTGAAAGATATTGTACAATCTGTTGAAACTCACACAAAAGGAATAGAAAATCTGAACAGCTCTGTGGCTGTTAAAGAAATGGAATCAAATAACCTTCCAAAACAGGAAGCACCGGGCCCACATTGATTCACTAGTAAGTTCTACCAAACACTAAGAAAGAAATTATACCAAATTCTCTTCAATCTCTTCCGGGAGATAGAAGCAGAGAGAATGCATCCCAACTCATTCGATGAGGCCAGCATTATCCTACCACCAAAACCAGATACATTACAAGAAAAGAAAATTACAGGCTAATGTTTTTGATGAACATGGATGCAAAACTCCCCAGCAAACTATCAGCAAATTGAATCCAGCAATACATAAAAAGAATGATATATCACAACCAACCGGAATTTATCCCAGGTATGCAGGGCTCATTTAACACTTGAAAATCAATTAGCGTACTCCATCACACCAACAGATTAAAGAAGAAAGATCATATGGTCATATCAGTAGATGTGGCGTTGGGGGAAAGCATTTGACAAACTCTAATACCCTTTCATGACAAAAACTCTCAGTAAGCTAGGAATAGAGGGGAACTTCCTAAACCTGATGAAGAATATCCCTTCCTCCCTCTCTGTTCCTCTCTTTCTAAAACCAATAAGTAAAAATTAGAAATTAAAATAAAATGAAATAAAATATGAAAAAATCAACAAACTCCTGAAACTATTAAGCTATTACAGCAAGGTTGTGGGATATAATATTAATATAAAAATCAATTGCTTTCCTATCTACTGGCAATGGACAAGTGGAACTTGAAAGTAAACACAACACCATTTATTATATTACCTCAAAATGAATTACCTACGTGTAAATCTAATAAACTGGGTACAGGATCTACATGAAGAAAACTATAAGGCTCTGATGAAAGAAATCAAAGAACTAACTACATGGAGAGAGATTCCAAGTTCATGGGTAAGAAGACAATATTGTCAAGATGTCAGTTCTTCCCAATTTGATTTATAAATTCAATGCAATCCCAATAAAAATCCCAGCAAGTTATTTTGCAGATACCCACACATGAATTCTAAAGTTTACGTGGAGAGGCAAAAGACCCAGAACAGCCAATACCGAAGGAGAGGAACAGAGTTGGAGGGCTGGCACTGCCCGACTCCGAGACTTAGTGTAATGCTGCACAATTCAGGAGTGTGGTTGTATTGTAAAGACAGACAGATGAACGGATAGAGACCCCAGAAGTAGACCCACATAAATACAGTCAAACATGTCAAGGAGGGTGGCTGTGGGCCTGAGCATTGAAAATCCCTGCAGCTGTCGATTACCAAGGCCTGGCTTTGCCTATCCCAAACAGTGGGGAAAATTCCCAAAATCAGACTTCAGAACTAGACAGTGGTGATGGTTGTCAAGGTCGTGAATGTATGTACTCAATGCTGCAAAATTGCCACTTTAAAATGGCTCAGCCCTGGCTGGTGTGGCTCAGTGGATTGAGTGCTAAGCTGTGAGCCACAGGGTCACTAGTTCGATTCCCAGTCAGGGCACATGTCTGGGTTATAGGCCAGATCCCCTGTAGAGGGGCCCATGAGAGGCAACCACACGTTGATGTTTCCGTCCCTTTCTCCCCCACTTCACCCGCACTCTGTCTAAAAATAAATAAAATGTTTTTTAAAAAATGGCTCTCATGGTAAGTTTTATGTTATATGTATAGACCGCAGTTTAAAAAACAACAACAAAACAAAACAAAACAAAAAAACCCCGTGGTGTATTACCTTCTACTCTGAGCACTCCATTTTCAAGGCTTAAAGAGGCAAAACTTTTTTGCAAAGAGGGAAAAACTGGGACAACTGTAATAGCATAATCAATAAAGTAAATTTTAAAAAGAGAAATGGGACCTTCTCCTCGTTGGTCAGAAGCCTGCTTCCTCCCTCCTGGGTGGGGCGCTAATAACTTTATTGGAGGCTCCTGACTGGCTGGGTCTTTGACCTGGAGCCCCCTCCTTTCCTTCCCAGCCCCCAGCGGGGAGAGGGGACTGCAGCTGAGCCCACGCCTTTGGGAAAGCAGGTACTTTTCAGGGCTGCTCTGAGCAGCTCTGGAGAGAGGCGGGTGGTCTGGGGCTCCCTCAGCCAGGGGAGGTGCGGGCGCCCACAAGGCTCCTGGGTCTGGGCCTGTTCTGTGCTCTGGCGGCAGTGACTTCACAGCGTTAAGTAAAGCTGCTGCATCCTGGTTGCGTCCAGGGTAAGGAAGGCAGGCCATATCCACCCGGAACAGCTCTTTTTATAGTCAGATGCCTCCGCTGCCTGCCTTGGTTTGCCTTTCATGGGGAAAAAGAGGAAGAAGTAACAGGTGGATCCTTCATCTCGCTTCCATCTTCCACCAAGATCCCCTGGAAACCCGGATCCTGGAATCCTGAGTGATGGAACTCTGACTTCTGGGCTTCCTGAACCCTGAGTGCAGGGCCATTAGGCGCTGTGCTTGAGGACCTGAACAGCTCTCTGAGGCAGGGAAACGCTGTGAAATGAACTTTCATTTGCTGTCTATTTACTGCAGGATGGTCTGGGGCAGCACTATCCAAGGCAAGCCAATATATAATTTAAAATTTCCTAGTAGGCACATTTAAAAAGTGTATAAAACAAGCAGGTGAAATTAATTTTAATAATATGTTGTACTTCACCCACCCAATATACCTAAAACATCATTAGAAAATACAATCAATATCAATGAGATTCATGAGGTGTATTTTCCATGCTATGAAATCTAGTGTTTACCTTGTACTCGGAGCCTGTTTCAGTTTGGATGCTAAATCCATACTGCAAAGAATTGAATCTGGATTTAGAGTCCCTAAAATGTAGAGTGTCATATACTTAGTTGTTTCAAACATACTTAAAAGTCTTCCAGTAGATGCTAGTTTTTAATTTAAATTTGACTAAAATGACATAAAGTGAAAAGTTTCCCCACAATACCAGTCACATGCTCATTGACTCCTCCCTCGGGCTGGCGGCTGGATGGTTCTGCTCAGGTCACAGCTGTTTCGTTCGCTGTGTGTTCAGCGCCTGTTTGCCTGGCAACATCAGGCACTCAGTAAAATCTGTGTCGTCTGGATGAACGAATGAACAGGGATCAGAACGAATAGCTGAGAAGGCTGAAAGGAGACCCACTTGGTTTCCAGGCTACAGAGATGGTACTGGTTTCGGTCCATTTCAGGTCTATCCCTGGGAGGGGGTAGAATCTGAGAGGAAGATTTATGCCCTCCTGACACTTGATTGATCTATTTAGCATCCTAGAATGATTTTTGTTTTTCTGACACTTTTTAAAAAATATAGATGTGTTTTTTAAGGGGTTGAGAAATGGAGGGGAAACAGACTTGGTTCCAGCAGAATGCTCCGGGAACACACCTTGCTTCTGGGCCTTCTACGGGGCTGGGGGCAAACAGATCTGGACTTTGTGGGTCAAACAGGCAGAATGCTGGGCCCGTGCGCACAACTGGGAGTTTAATGATTGTGCAAGAACCTGTTCAACTTGGTGCCCAGAGTCCAACTCATCAAAGAGCTGAAGGAAGATTGGAAGGAAATGGATTGGGTTAAAAGTCTTTGAAATGGTGTTTTAGCTATTGATATTCTACTTTAATGCCAAGCGCATTTGGTCAGATGAGCCAGAATCTTCAGGGGAAAATTCCTGCCAACTATTCTGCCTTGTTTTATTGTCCGAAAGCGTCGAAACCAAATGGTGTAAAATGTACTTCCCCCCCATTTTGGGAAAGCATTTTCCCCCCAAGGGATTAAACAGGCTGACCTGTGTGGTGATTACCAGTTGAGGCACAGTGGGGTGGTTTTGAGGATAGAAATGGTATTATTGAGAAGCCATTGTCTGAAAACGGCTACAGATGGGCACCCAGCTAAGGCCGTTCTGGGAGGCCATGGATGGTGTCCAGGAAAGACCCAGGCAAGTGGCTGGAAGGAATGACAAACGAGGATTGACAGCAGGTGGGGATGGGGGTGCTTCGCGTTGGG
>PVKU01000219.1:52202-193270 GCA_004027475.1 Anoura caudifer
CCCCCCCCCCCCCCCCCCCCCCGTCCAATTATCTTGCTAGCTGTTGGCATGCTCGAGCCCTATCCATTTGCATTTGTAGCTTTTGGCATGCTCAGTTTAAGAACTCCCCCGCCCTGCCACCATCTTGGCCAAGCGGGGAGACTCCCTGGCACGATGACTGTCTATAGTAATGGGCAGATGAAGAGATGCTGATCCTTCCTGGGGAGGAAGGTCTGGGACCCCCTGCAGAGGGTCCTAGGGAGCCTGAGGTGTAGTGGGCTGAGTAGGTTTCTGGCTGGTTCTGTCCGTACTCTATCCTCTGCAGCTTAGATGGCTGGAGAAATGAGGTGTCACGAGATCCACCAGGGAGCAGCGCTAGGTAGCATTCACTGCTTCAGCCTCTTAGTCTTGTCTTTGTTGTTTCATTCATTTATTCTTCCACTCATTCACTCAGTTACTCACCCCTGGTAATATAGCGGTTGAGGCTGTGGACTCTGGAGCCAGATGCCTGAGTTCAAACTGTGGCTCCACCACAAACTAGTTGTGTGCCCTTAGGCCAGTTACATAAGGTCTCTGAGCCTCAGTGTCTTTATCCATAAGATGGGAGTAATAGTAGCATTTAGGGGATTGTTGAAGTATTGAAAGAGTGGAATATATACATTGCTTGGAACAGTGTGTGACACATAGCAAGTGCCATGTGTTTGTTGTATTCGTTTGTTTGTTCAGTCAGACTGGACCCAAGTCTCTACTGGGGACCACGTACCTTTCCAGGAGCTTGGGAACACAATGTTATATAGGAAACCAAAATAATTAAATCATACAAAATTATGTAAGAATAATGAAGAGACTAAGGTACTAAGATGGAGACTGAAAGGCAGGGGACCTACTCTGGACAGGGCAGCCAGGTAGAGCCTCACTGTAGGGAGATCTTCATTCTGAGACCTAAAGGAACCTAGGATGTGGAGAGCAGAATGAAGAGTGTTCAGGCAGGAGGGAGCACCATGTACAAAGGCTAGAGCTGGAGAAGAAAGACCAGCATGGCTGCAAGGTAAGAGTGGGGTACGGTGTGGTCCAAGGGGCAGGCGGAGGCCAGCCACTCTTTCCTGGTAAGGATTTTATTATGAGTACAGGTGTGTGGTGGAGAGTGGGGGTAGGAGAAACCTTGGGAACTGTTAGGGAATGATGCTGATCAGATTTAGGTTTTTAAAATTCATCCTCTAGCATTGGCTGGGCAGCTCAGTTGGGTAGAGTGTCGTCCTGATAACCCAAGGTTGCATGGTGGTCCCCGGTCAGGGCACATCCGAGAAGCAACCAATGAGTGCGTAAATGGGTGGAACAGCAAATCGATGTTTCCTTCTTGCTCGCTCTCTTGCTCCGTGTCCTTTCCCACCTCTCTCTCTAAAATCAATAAACAAATTAAAAAAATTATTTTCCTGAACCTTCCTCATGATCTTTTTTTAAAAACAAAAGTTTTTTTTAAGAATTTATTTTAAAATTTATGTACAGTAAATTCTACCCCCTTTGGTATACAGTTCTATGAGTTTTTACAAATACATAGAGTATAACCACCACCACAATCAAGATTCAAGCACAGTTCCACCCTGGCTGGTGTGGCTCAGTGGATTGAGTGTCAGGCTGTGAACCAAAGGATCACCAGTTCAATTCCCAGTCAGGGCACATGCCTGGGTCGTGGGCCAAGTCCCCAATTGGGGGTGTGGGAGAGGCAACCACACATTGATGTTTTTGTCCCTCTCTTCCTCCCTCCCTTTCCCTTTCTCTAAAAAATAAATAAATAAAATCTTAAAAAAAAGATTCAAGTACAATTCCATCATCTCACAAAACTCTTTTAGGCTTCCCTTTGTAATTTAAACCCCTCCCAACCCCTGGCAACAAATGATGATCTATCCCTATAATTTTGCCTTTTTAAGCATATTAAAAAATGTTTAACCAAGTGTTAAGTAAATGAAATCATACAGCATATAGCATTTTGTGTCTGATTTTAAGAGAAAGAATGCATTTGAGATTTATGTTGTTGTGATTTCAGTGGTTTGTTCCTTTCTATCACTAAGTGTAATAGTATTCCATTGTATGGGGTATTAGTTTCCTATGTCTGCTATAACAAATTACCACAGACTTGGTTGTTTAAAGCAACAGAAATGTACTTTCTCACAGTTCTGGAGGCTAGAAGTTTGACATCAGTGTCACTGGGCCAAAATCAAGGTATTGACAGGGCATCTGGATGCTTTAGGGGAGAATCCTTTCCTTGCAAGTTCAGCCTCAGGTAGCCACTGGCGGTTCTTGGCTTATGCCACATCACTCCAGTCTCTGTCTTTGGGGTCACAGTACCACCATTTATGTCTGTCTGGAGTTAAATCTCCTCTTGCCTTCCTCTTATAAGGATGCACATGAATCTCCCCATCTCAAGATCCTCAATCACATCTGCAGTCTTTTTTTTTTTCCATATTGGTGACATTCATAGGTTTCATGTTTTGAGATGTGGTACCCTCCAGAGTACCAGCCTTGCACATATGGATATGCCTCAGATTACTTATTCACTCACCCATTGAAGGACATTTGGGTCATTTCCAGTTTGGGGCAATTAGAAATATAGCTGCCATAAAATTTGCATAAGGTCTGTTTTGGGAACATAAGTTTCCTATCTCTTGGTTAAATTCCTATGACAGTTGCTGGGTCAAATAGTAGTATACGTTCAACATTCTAAGAAACTGCCAAACTGTCTCCAAAGTGGTTGCACCATTTTGCATTCCCACTGGCAGTGTATGAGAATTCCAATTCCTTTACATCTTGTCAATACAGTTTTTCTGATTTTAGCCATTCTGGTAGGTGTTGAGTGGTATTTCCTTATGATTTTAATTTGCATTTTCCTAATAACAGTGATGTTGAGCATTTTTTAACGCATTGAGTTTTTGCGTGTGTGTGTATGAAAAGGAACTTTATTGAGTGTCAGGGGTTTGGATGAGATCCATGAGGATGTTATCCTCCATGATGCTGGACTGTGGGCTGGGCTGGGGGACTGGGTTCAGGAGACCAGGTCCTGGGGAACCCCATTCAGCAGCATCTGCCCTGGCAGTGGAGCCGGTGGGGGAAGCTGTGCAGACCAGGACTGGGTGGGCAGTGGATACAGAAGGGAGGGCCTTAGCTAGGGCTGCCCCAGGCCTTGGTGCAGTGGGGGCAGCAATGCAGGTACCCCTGGTGGCTGGAGGTGGTGGAGGGATGCCTGCAGTGGGGGCATCCTCATCTGGGGCAGCAGTGGGTTGAAGAAAAGGCTCCACAGTTGGGGATTGGCCCCAGAGTTCTGAGGCTGAAGGATAGGTCCAGGAGGGGATGAGCTAGGACCTGCTTTAAGAGGGCCTTGAGCAGTGCCTAGGGGTGGCCTGGGCAGCACCCTGGGGCTGGGGCTGTCCTATGCCTGCAGAGGCCCCCAAAGTGCCCTGAGGCTCAGGCTGTGGTGGGCAGAGCTGGAGGAGATTCTGTGAGGGCCTTGCCTGGTCCTTCAGAGTGGGGCCCAGCAGGAGGGTGCCTGCTGTGCCCC
Organism: Anoura caudifer; assembly: GCA_004027475.1. Classification (NCBI taxonomy): domain Eukaryota; kingdom Metazoa; phylum Chordata; class Mammalia; order Chiroptera; family Phyllostomidae; genus Anoura; species Anoura caudifer. Next base: position 55,735 of record PVKU01000219.1, read on the forward strand.
ATCCCACACTGCTGCTGCAGCTTCTGCTGCTGAACCTGTTTGTGGTTGGTGATGACCTGCTGGATACCGTCGATGAATCCGTTCTGGTCATAGGGGATGAGGCCCATGAAGACGAGTACAGGAGTGTAAGTAGGTGCACCTTTCAGGGGACGACGTGGGGGAAGTGCATGCCTCCCATGAAGCTGTTGCCCATGATGCAGTAGAAGCCTTTGAGGGACTCCAGGTCCTTGTTGGTGAAATGGAACTAGACAATCCTTGAATTCTGGAACAAAGGGACCAGTTTAGTCAACACCTGCTTGAGGATGAGCTGCATGATCAGCTGCCAGGGCAGGGACTCAGATATGGTGCCCACCTATCGATTCTCTATGGGAAGGGCTCAGAAAAGGAAGAGTGGCCTCTGCCGGCACTTTTGTTATAGAGAAAGCTGCCCCTCCAGCTCTTGCCTTGATGACAGACAGTTCAGTTCCTCCCCATATGTCCCTGGTGCCTTTTGAGCTCCTGCCCCAGCACTGGAGCTCAGAGGGAATGAGTCCAAGTAAGTCTGTGTGTAGGCCCTTTAAGAAGAACCATCTGGGACTCCAGGAGCCCGCATTCTCACTCGGCCTCAATCCCCACTGGTTTTCACAGCCAGAAGTTATAGGGACCTCTCTTCCTGGCACTGGAGCCCTGCGTTAGGGGTCCTGCTCCTCAGGGGGAACCTCTGTACCCAAGATTTTCCTCCCAATTTTTATCTGCCACACATGGGTGTGGGACCAGCCTGTTCCTCATCTCCACCCCTCCTACCAGTCTCGGTGTGGCTGCTTCTTTAAATCCCTAGTTGTAGGACTTCTATTAGCTAGATGTCAGGTGGTTAGGAATGATGGTTGTTTCATGGTTCAGTTGTAATTGTGATGTGGTTGTGGGAGGGTTTGGGCACTGTGTTTGCCTACGTTGCCATCTTGACCAGAAGTCCTTCCCCCATGTTCTTGCGAGAGGAGTGCCTGCCTGTTCTTCTCTGCCCCCTTTCTGGTGACTCTCCTGTGTTTCCTGCATAAACCCTCCCATCCTGAATAAAAGCCTCTTAGTTTCCGCTGAAGTCTTATGTCATACTTGGGAAGCATTTTTGAACTGGCTGAGTGCTTGTTGACAAGCATTTCTCGAAACTGTTTTGTTCTTTGCATGTAAACCACATGATAGGGCCTTTCCTGGGTGGCTCTGAGCTGCCTCTGAATTCGTAAACTACCCAAAACGTCTGTCTGGGTCAGAGCTGCCCCCTTATTAGAGTCCTTGCTGTCCTTTCACGTTCATCAAGACACAGTCGTTTTCCTGCAGGGCCAGTTTTCACAAAGCAGATTGTGTACTGCCGCAGTGTTGTCTGTTTTGTTTTCAGCCTTAAAAAAATTGGTAGTATTGAATGTTGCCCACAGAGGAAACTGGCTTATTTTGGAGATTTTCAGTGTAAATGGAAGTTTTGTAGCCACCCAAGGCAATTGATTAAATAATTTTTGTGTGAAAATAAGAATGTAGATTCTCTCCTTCTCTTTCTCCCTCCTTCCCCCTCTCTAAAAGTAAAATAAATAAAATATTTAGAAAAAAAAGAATTTAAAGCAATGACTTTTCATATACTCAACGTGCCACCTGATCAAGAAATCAAACATAATCCACATAACTTCCCCCCTCTTCCCTTACGGTTACTTCTCCCAAAGGCCCTCCTGATTTCTAGCACCTGTCAACCAATGCTTCTTGGCACAAATTCAATGCCTAAAGCAATCCCCACTTTGGGGTGCCTGTGAAGAACAAAATTATTCAGTGCAAAACAGCTCAATTGCAATACAGCACAACTATGAAAACAGCCCGTCTGCAAGGCAGCCCTAGGGACATGCCCCCTTAGCTAGAAAGCTCTGCTCTGCTTTTTGCCAGTTTGTTTTGCACTGCCCTAGCCTGCTCTGCTGTGCTTTGGTCGGCTTTGTTCTGTGCTAGTCTGCTCTGGCCCGCACATGGCCTGCTCTGGTGAGACAGCTTCAGTGTTTCAGCTCAGCCAGGCATAGCAGCCTCTAGTATCCAGTGGAAAGAGAAAAAAACTACACTGAGACCCAGAGAGGGGCTGGGTTATATAGATAGAAGCCCCTGCCCTGATCGGTCTGTCCTCATGCAAGTGAGGACTCCAAAAATTGCCCCACTTTGATCCAAAAGGCACTGGCCTGATTGGTCAGAATAGAGCCTCTCTGGTTGGTTGGAGCTGTGCAGCTCTGATTGGATGAGGAAAGCCTCAGTTCTATTGACTGAAATAGGATTCCAGAATCTTCTCTATAAGGGCTGGTTCAGTTGGCAGAGACAGTGGAGGCAGGCAGTGTGTAGTGCAGAAGCAGGTGGTTCATTCCTGGCTTCTCCCTGAAGTACAGTTTGTATGAGAGGCCTCTGTGTAGAAATAGCAGCTAGGCTCTCTCTCTCTCTCTCTCTTTCTTTCTCTCTCTCAGTTGGAACCCAGCTAGCCACCAGTTCTTATTAGTAAAAATCTTCTTTCTCCAGGTTCACATACTGCAGATCAATTTTGCTTATCTTTGAACTTCTCTTTGATGGAATTATACAGGATGCTCTCTTTGCATCTGGCTTTCCTTTCCTTTTTTTTCCCCTTAATATATTTTATTGATTATGCTATTATAGTTATCCCATTTTTTTCCTCCTTTATTCCCCTCCACCCCCCTCCCACCCACATTCCCCTACCTTAGTTTATGTCCATGGGTCATACATATAAGTTCTTTGGCTTCTCCATTTCCCATACTATTCATAACCTCCCCCTGTCTATTTTATACCTACCATTTATACTTCTTATTCCCTGTAGCTTTACCCCCATTCTCCTCCCTCCCCTCCCCACTGATAACCCTCCATGTGATCTCCATTTCTGTGACTCTGCGTCTACTCTAGTTGTTTTAGCTTTTTGTTTTTAGATTCAATTGTTGATAGTTGTGAATTTGTTGTCATTTCACTGCTCATAGTTTTGATCTTCTATTTCTTAGATAAGTCCCTTTAACATTTCATATAATAAGGGCTCAGTGACGATGAACTCCTTTAACTTGACCTAATCTGGGAAGCACTTTATCTGCCCTTCCATTCTAAATGATAGCTTTGCTGGATAGAATAATCTTGGATGTAGGTCCTTGCCTTTCATGACTTTGAATACTTCTTTCCAACCCCTTCTTGCCTGCAATGTTTCTTTTGAGAAATCAGCTGACAGTCTTATGGGCACTCCTTTGTAGGTAACGGTCTCCTTTTCTCTTGCTGCTTTTAAGATTCTTTCCTTATCTTTCATCTTGGGTCATGTAAGTATGATGTGCCTTGGTGTGTGTTTCCTTGGGTCCAATTTCTTTGGGACTCTCTGAGCTTCCTCAACTCTCTGAAAGTCTATTTTCTTTGCCAGATTGGGGAAGTTCTCCTTCATTCTTTTTTCAAATAAGTTTTCAATGTCTTGCTCTTCATCTTCTCCTTCTGGCACCCCTATGATTTGGATGTTGGAATGTCCCAAGTTGTCCTGGAGATTCCTAAGCCTCTCCTCATTTTTTTGAATTCTTGTTTCTTCATTCTGTTCTGGTTGAATGTTTATTTCTTCCTTTCACTCTAAATTATTGATTTGAGTCCCAGTTTCCTTCCTTTCATTATTGGTTCTCTGTACATTTCTCTTCATTTCACTTCACATAGCCTTCACCTTTTCCTCTATTTTGTGACCATACTCAGCCATTTCTGTGAGCATCCTGATTACCAGTGTTTTGAATGCTGCATCTGATAGGTTGGCTCACTCTTCAACACTTAGTTCTGTTTTTGGAGCTTTGATCTGTTCTTTCATTAGGGCCATATTTTTTTTTTGTCTTGGTGCAGCTGTTACTTTGTCAGGGGTGGAGCCTTAGGTATTCTCTAGGGCAGAGCAACCCACAACATTGCGGTTGTGGCACTGTATGTGTGGGAGGGCCTGAGAGGGAACAATTCCACTTGCTTGGCTCTCCACTCACTTTCAGTCACTTCCCCCACTACTCCCAAGCAAATTGGACCCTTCTGGTGCTGATTCCTGAGTGGGTGGGTTTGTGTATGTTCTAGGACCCTGTGGGTCTCTCCAATGAACTCTCTTGTGAGGCTGGGAGTTTCTCCAGCTGCCACAACCCCTGACCCCGCAATTCTTATTGCCAGAGGTTTTGAGGCTTTATTTCCCTCTACTGGAACCCTGGGTTGAGCGGTCTGTCTTGTTCCTCAGTTGTTCTTCTGGGTTTCTCTGCACGCAAATGTGATACCATCTGCTTCTTTAGCTGCCACCTCTCTGCATATCCTCTCTGGCCAAGCTGCCTCTCTCTGCCCCTCCTACTGGTTTGAATGAACATTTCTTCTTTAACTCCTTAGTTGTCAGACTTCCATACAGTTCAATTTTCTGGCAGTTCTGTTTTTTTTTTTTTTTTTGAATTGGTGGTTATCTTTCTTTTGGTTGTGCGAGGAGGCAAAGTGTGTTTACTTATGCCTCCATCTTGCCCTGAAGTCTTCTTTTCTTTTTTTTTTATTGTGGTAAAATGTACATAATGTCAAAGTTACCTTTTTACATGAATGGTTCAGTAGCATTGAGTAAATTCTAATGTTGTGTAACCATCACCATTGTCCATTTGTAGAACTTTTTCATCATGCTAAACAGAAGTATTGTACCCCTTAAATAATGATTCCCCTCTCTACCTTCTCCCCAGCCCCTAATAATCACTGATCTACTTTCTGTGTCTATAAATTTCCTATCCTAGGTACCTCATATAAGTACCCTTTGAAATTTTTTCCCTTTGGAAAAAATTGCTTATAATCAATTTGCAACCTTTTGTGTCAGCTTCTTCTGCTTAGTGTAATGTCTTCAAGCTTCATCCACATTGTAACATTGGAACTTCATTCCTTTTATTTTTTAAACCTATTTTTTAACTGTGGTAAAAAGCATATAATATAAAATTTACCCTTTTAATCATTTTAAGTGTGTAGTTCAGTAGGTTTCCAAAAAGATATCTTCCATGTCTCTACTTTTTGGACATATTTAGTACAGTTATAATGAGCAGTTTTGAAGCGTGTGGTCAGACAATAAGTCATATCAATAATGTGGCTGAGACATTCGTTGCTCAGGACAGCATCTCCTGCCAGGTGGGACTGTCTTTCACCCCAGGATTTCAAGCCTGGGTGACTGGGGAGATGACAGACCCTTGCATGGGGGAGTAGGCTGGTTTTGAAAAGACAGAGGAATTGGGTTTTAGACAAGATGAATGAGGATTAGTTACTTTGGAAAAAATGAACTCACAGGGCAGTGAAATTATCTGTAGGATGCTATAATGGTGGATCCATGTCAGTAGCATCTGTCCAAACCCACAAAATGTACACCATGAAGAGTGAACCCTCATGTCAGCTCTGGACTTGGGGTGATAATGATGTGTCAGTGTAGGGTCCTCACTTGTAACAAATGTGCCACCCTCATGGGGGATATTGATAATGTGTATGTGTGAGGGCAAGGGCACATGGGAAATCTCTGTGCCTCAGTCCCCTCAATATTTCTATGGGTCTGAAACTGCTCTAAAAACAGCGTATTTTGGAAAAAAAAAAAAAGTAAAATCAGTCATATTAGGGTGATTTTATGGTTTTAGGGATGATTTTCTTTTTCACCTTTAGAAAGCCCATCTTCTTTTGGGCTTTAAATAACTGTACGTGTGCACGTACCATGTGTATATTTGGTTCTTGGGGATAACCACAGTGATATTTGTACATCTGAGTCTTTTATCCATGATGGCAACCCTAACCCATTTTTGTTTATTCCGTATAACTACATGGATCTCTCACACAAACTCCCAGGGCCTTTTGGGCAAAATAAGAAGCTAATGAGAACTTTGTGAACATTTAGGAGAGAGCAGTAGATTCTTAGCTGTTTGTTCATCTCTGGAGATCTTCAGTATGTATAACCTGGATGCTAGAACCTTCTGCTCAAGGGAGGGACTAGTCATAGTGACTAGCCTCTGGTGTATATCAGGCTGGGCCCCAGTGTAACAGGGTGCAGCCAAGAGGGGGCCCCAAATGGGGATTTGGAACAGGGTCCAGAACTCAAGGTGTCCAGGAAATATTAGAAAGATATATAGGATGTCCTCACCCCTTCCCCCCACAGGTGAGAGTTGGGGGAAGGGACACATGGTGCAACAACATGCAGAGCTATTTTGTACAGCAACAGCTTTGCTGCCAACCTCTGGCATGGTCATTTAACATCTCTTAACCTTTAACTGGTATCATGGATATGTTAAATAGCTGTGGCATGGAAGTGACTTCCATCCAAGATGTAACTGGGAGGCAGCTCCCCCTGGTTACAGAGCTTGTGTGAGAGCTTGGAGAACACTGGCTCCACGCCATGGGGCCACACCTGCCCAGACTTACGATGACAGCCCAGTAAAGCTGGAAGGACATGGGAGTGCTGGCAGGTGTAACTGATTGTGGGAGGAGTCAGAAATGGGGCTGCAGAGGAAGATGGGCATGGGGATTTAAACCCAGACTCAGCAGCCATGCAGGAGGGAGAACCACGGAGCTTTGGCAGAGTGGGGACCATGTGGCTTTGGGGTGCTCCCTTTTGCCACCTGGCTTAGGAAGCAGAAGAGACTTTGCTTGGAGGAAAGGGGGTGAAAGGACTCTTGCTGGTGGGCCATGATAAGGTGCCACATGGCTTTAGATAAACTGGAGATCAGGTTGGTGACACAGCTGATGGTCCTGGGGGCCTGAATCATGGACTTCTACTTCTTTTCCTGGGGTACCCCAGACTGGGCAGAGGGAGAAGAAAGGACTATGTACATCTGTGGGTATTCTAAAAGACTTTAGTCTGTATAGCTTTAGATAAATATTTCCTTTCCTTTTCACAAATCTCTGGCATTGAGAGACATCTTTCCTCTGGCAGCAGGGATAGCGAACCCAGTGAGGGGGCGGGGGGTCCTTTCATTAATAGTATATTGTACACCCCCCCTTTGGTCTGTTGTGTAACAGTTTTTGGTGTCCCTCGGTGGGCTAATAATTGCCTGTGGTGGACCAACCCCCTCAGATGTGAGAGAGTGGGAATTCAGAATTTTCCCAGTCTCTGAGAATTTCTTTGCACTCCTCCTGAGGGCATCGGCCACTTAATCACATCTGGAAATGTGAAAAGGAAACAAAACGGGGAGGGAGCAGAGACGTGAAAGTGTTTTGGTTGAAAATTTGGTTTCTGAGTACTTTTTCAGAATAATGGAGTTGGAATTGTGAGCAATAGCTGGGGAAATATCCAGTCTTCATGCCAGCTGTATCCTTCTTGCTCTGAATTTTTGCATGCTTTGTTGAAACAGTATGAGTAGTTCTGAGCCGGTCCCTAAGTGGAACCTGCTGGGTAGAATTCTAAGGGATTGGGAGAACCACTGTTCTAAGTCCACGTACAAGAATCCCTTGTGTAAGCAGTTATTGATTTATTATTGTAACACAGTATGGCCTACTTGAGTGATGAGCTGAGATGGCTCGTGAACAGTGCCTTGAGTTACTGCATCATTACGAGATTGAAACAGCATTGCCAGCAGCGCAAACTATCAGAACTCCACTATCTTAATGCATTTATAATATTGTGCAATAGCCTTATGCCGGAGACAGAGAAGTGCATAATGGTCCAGAAGGGAAAAGTGGTCTCAGGACCCCTCCCTGATAGTAGAACACAGGAGGAGAGAGATAATGAGGAAATAAAACCTCATTAATGCACTGAACCCAGGGAATGGGCACTCTCAGGCAGAGGGAACTTCTGTAGTGCTACTACCTTCTCAGGAGGTGGGGCCCACCGCAGCTCCCTCCCCCGTGTAGGTAGGAGGGGTCTCCACCACGGATTCGGATTCGCACCCTCTGTGGGTCTTCGAGGAGCCCCCACCACCTTCCCGGGTGGGAGGGGCCTGCGCAGCCTCAGTCCCTCTGCATATGGGAGGGGCCTCCAAGGCGCTGCTGCCCTCACAGGCGGTGGACACAGGTTTCTACACGTCTGGCCTCACAGGTGATGAGAACTGCCGCTGTCATGGTACCTCCACCTCCACAGGCAGTGGGAGCCAGCTCAGTACTGTCTCCTCCGGTAACTGCCCCTGAAGCGGGGACTGCAAAGCCAACTGCTCCACCACCACGCCACATGCTGAGGAATGTGTCCCACCGCCCCCCACGCCCCCACCCCCACCCCTACCCCCGCACTTGCCAGGGCACCTCCTGTAACAGGATGGGGAGGGGCCTCCAAAGGTGTAGCCAGACAATACCCTTTAAGGCAATACCCAACAGGCGAAATAAATGAAGAAGGCCAGCCTGCTGGCTACTATTGGGCCCATACTCCGTTCTCCACTTCGGAATTACTGAACTGGAGGAATTCCAACCCCTCATATAGGAATGATCCTCAGAAGAGGGCAGATCTCATTGCCTCTATTTTTGCCACTCACCACCCAAACTGGGCAGACATACAGACCCTCCTGAACATTTTGCTAACAGCAGATAAAAGATGGTTAGTTCTAATAGGGCTGATCAGAAGGCCCAGTGCCTCTGCAATGAGGACACTGAAGGGATGGATCCTTGACCAGCTGAGGCAATTCCTCAGGTGGACCCTAAGTGGGACCTGATAGCAGAGGTGGCTTAGCCTCTTTGAAACACTACAGAAGGTGCGTATTGGAAGGGCGTAGGAAAGGAGTGCCCAAGCAGAGGAGTCTGATGAGGATCCTTCTGAATTTCTAGAAAGGATCTATCAGGCTTATAGGAAATACACTGATGTTGATCCAGAGGCACCAGAAAATGTGAGGATGGTAAACATGACTTTTATTGGACAGAATGCCCCATATATCGGGGACAAACTTCAGCGTGTAGATGGAGTACTGCAAATGAGCCCCTCCCAGCTGGTGGACATAGCATTTAATGTCTACAATGCCCGGGAAGCAGGGAAGGTGAGACGGGCCACGGTGTTTTTGGAAACAGCCCAGGGAAACAAAAAGAAGCAGGACCCTAGGCCAGAGAAAGGAAACTCATCAGGTGCCCGCCATGTGCCGGTGGCAAAAGGGGCCCTAAGGAGAAGAATAAAGGCGTAATAGGCATTAATCAATGTGCCTTTTGCAAGGAGGAGGGTCACTGGAGGAATGAGTGCCTACATCGCAGAAGGGAAAGTAAGAGTAAGAATCCAGGTTGAATGATGGTAAAGCAGGAAATGGAGGATGATGATGAACGAGGAGGCCCAGGGGCTCCATGGGACATCTCCCACCCTATCACCATTTTCCCGCAGGAGCCCCAAGTACAAGTGACTGTGGGGAACAAGCCAACTGACTTTCTTGTAGATATGGGAGCCACATAACTCAGTGTTGAACACAAAGTTGACTGGAAGGAGCTCAAATGAGGTAATGGTTACACCGGTGTGTCTGGCCAGGTACAAAAACAGACATTCCTGCAACCTCTGGAATGCCAGGTTGGGGGTCAAAAGCTTACACATAGTTTTCTGTATATGCCTGATTGTCCCATTCCATTGTTGGGCCGAGATGTGCTGTGTAACTGCATGCACAAATAACATTTTCCCCCAAGTTACAGCAGCTGTGCATGGAAGTCCTGCTGGAAAATGCCCTCCAGCTGCAGGCTTTCCTGATCTGTCCTGGAGGCCCCCGAGGTGAACCCTTCCCACCTGAGATCCGCCAGCAGGTCGATCAAACTGTTTGGGCTGAGGGAACTCCAGGTAAAGCCGTTAATGTGCAACCCATAAAGATATATCTAAAAGAAGGGGTGTGGGTCCCATGAAAGAAGCAGTATCCCCTCAAAAAGGAGGCTTTAGAAGGGATCCAGCCAGTGTTGCAGAAGGTTTTGAAATCAGGATTAATTCGGCCTTGCTGGTCACTGTACAACACTTCCGTTTTGCCAGTCACAAAGCCACACTCGGATGAGTATCAGTTCGTACAGGTTCTCTGGGCCGTCAATGACATTGTCTAGGACATTCACCCTACTGTGCCTAACCCTTACACCTTGTTGACTACGGTACCTGGGGATAGCAAATGGTTTTCAGTCTTAGACTTGAAGGATGCCTTTTTCTGCATCCCAATAGATGAGCAGGCTCAGCATCTGTTTGCCTTTGAGTGGCAGAACCCAGAGACTAAAGCCACGCTCCAATACTGCTGGATCATGCTGCCACAAGGATTTAAAAACTCCCCGACTACATTTGGGGAAGTGCTGGCAAAAGACTTAAGGGATGTTCAGTTGAGATCAGGAGTTCTTTTGCAATATGTGGATGACCTGTTGATAGCCAACAGTAACTATGAGGACTGTTTGCACAACACCATCACAGTTCTAAATCATTTGGTAAAGAGAAGATATAAAGGGTCACCTCATAAGGCCCAAATTTGCAAACAGGAAGTGGCATATATGGGATTTCAACTGAAACAAGGTACCAGGAGTCTGATGGCAAATAGAAAGCAAGCCATTGCTACGCTAAAAATCCCAGAAAATCGAAGGCAGCTTTGTGGGTTCTTGGGAATTACCGGGTTTTGTTGGATTTGGATTCCAAACTTTGGACTCATAGCAAAGCCACTTTATAATTCCCTAAAAGGACTGGACTCTGAACCCCTAGAATGGGCAGGGGATTGTCAAGTAGCATTTGATACTTTGAAGGAGAAGCTGGTTTTGACCCCTGCATTAGGATTGCCAGACTTACAGAAGCCTTTCAAACTGTACATTCATAAAAGGCAGGGGATGGGACTGGGGGTGCTACCCCAGACCCTGGGAAATATCCCCTGATCCATAGCCTATCTCTCAAAGAAGCTGGATCACACAACAAAAGGATGGCCACCATGCCTCCGGGCAGTAGCAGCCACCTGTGACATTTTACAGGAAGCTGAGAAGTTTACCTTGGGACAACCTACTATAGTGTTGGTGCCACATCATGTTCTGACTCTGCTAGAGCAGAGAGGAGGATATTGGCTGACAGCAGGGCGTATGGGGAAATACCAGGCCATTTTGCTGGACAATCCAAATGTTACCCTGCAGACCACCACAACCCTGAACCCAGCCACCCTACTCCCAGATATGGAGGGGGCTTCCCCACTTGAGCATGAATGCTTGGAAATAATGGACCAAGTTTATTCTAGCAGGCCAGATCTGATGGACCAGCCACTGGTATCACCAGACTGGGAGCTGTATACAGACAGGAGCAGCTTCATGGACAATGGCCAGAGACAAGCTGGGTACGCAGTGGCCACTGCAGATGAGGTAATAGAAGCCCAAGCCCTTATGCCAGAAAACTCAGCACAAGAGGCTGAATAGCCCTCACTAGAGCCTTACTTCTGTCTCAAGGAAAGAAAGTTGACGTATATACAGATTCCAAGTATGCCTTCATGGTAATCCATGCCTGTGGAGCAATATGGAAAGAGAGAGGACTTTTAACCTCGGGAAACAAGGATGTTAAACACGCAGAAGTGATTTTACAGTTGCTAGAAGTAGTGAATGTACCCGATCGGGTTGCTATAGTGCACTGCCCAGGACACCAGAGGGATGGTTCCCAAACCAGTCAGGGAAACCAAGTTGCTGACAAAGCAGCAGGACAGGCAGCCAAGGAGCTGCCACACCTAGCAGGTCTGGTTCCCCATCTGGACTTGTCAGAGTTTAAACCTCATTACATAGAACAGGATGAGGAGCAGGCCCATGAATGGGGATTCACTGACACTGATCCCCATTCTGTGTGGAAGGTCCATGCCCATGGTATGATCTTACTCCCTGAGGCTCTAGTGTATCCCACCCTCAAGCACCTACATGAAGGGACCCACTATGGAAGGGATGCTCTAATGGACTTCATTAGGCCACATCTGAAAGGCCCTTGTTTGCAAAGGACTGTCCACAGGATCAGCCAAGCCTGTCAGATATGTGCCAAAAACAATCCTAAGACAGAGCGTGTTCCCACGGAAAAGGGAGCATGATACAAAGGGATGTGCCCCTTCGAGGACTGGCAGGTAGACTTCACAATGCCTAAAATGAAGGGAAATTTCAGATTCTTGTTGCTCTTCATGGATACTTTTTCTGGATGGGTAGAGGAGTACCCCACCTGGACTGAAAAGGCAACTGCGGTGGCAAAACTGTTGCTTAAATAAATAATTCCCAGGTTTGGACTTCCCCAGAGCATTCAAAGTGACAATGGACCATCGTTCACTTCAGAAATCTCCTGGAAGGTTGGTCAGGTATTGCAAATACAATAGAAATTGCATGCATCATGGAGACCTCAGTCCACGGGAAAGACTGAGAAATGAATCACACCATAAAGAAGACCTTGGCAAAAATATCAAAAATATGCCAGGAAACATTTAAAATGGGACCAAGCACTCTCCATTGCTTTGCTCCTAATCAGAGTGGCAACCAGAAGTGGACTTAAACTGAGCCCTTTTGAAATAGTTTATGGTAAACCCCTCCAAATTTCTGTTTTAGGTACACCCCCTCTAGATTTGGAGCACGAGGCAAGAATCAAACACTATGTACAGCATTTAGGGCAAACACTAACCATTTTGCACAAGTTTGCTCGTTGCAGGTCTGCCTACCCCTCTGATGAGCACCTGCACCTGTTCCAGCCAGGGGACCAAGTCCTACTAAAGACCTGGAAGAGCCAAGGTCCTGAGCAGCAGCTGTCTGAACAGTGGACTGGTCCCTATGATGTCCTATTGGCAGCACACTCCTCCCTGAAGCTGATGGGAATTAAGCCCCGAATTCATCACACATGGGTAAAACAGGCACCGGCTGCCTAAGGGAGATGCAGACCCCACTGCTGTGGCTGAGGTGGGAAGGGAAAGCTGGGCCTGCACTCCAGAGGAAGGTTTGAAATTCCTCTTCCGGAGAAGGACAGCAAACCCTGATACAGGGTGACACTGTTTGTTATTTCATGCGGGTGTTTGCAAAGCTCGGGACCTCTGGCTGTTTAAGTCAGATACTGAGTTTAAGTACAGTCCTTCCCAGTGTGGGAAAGGAACAGGGGTTTAAGAATTGTGCTTAAATCTGAATGGGGAAACAATATGTATAAATGTTGTCAATGTTTTAAACCTGGAGGAAAGGAAACCTCAATGACTCGTTTTCTGGTTATATATGGGAATGTGGCTTCAATTTGGTTCTGTTTCTGATCAGAAATCCTCTGTGCCTGAAGACAGACCTGTTTAAGGTCACCTGAAGACCTAAGAAAGGTCACCTGTAAGACCTAGTGAAGGTCGCTTGTAATTGGCTGGGGAGAATGCCTTTGCCACCCTGGACCCAGGAAGGGTCGGTCATTCGGGACTGATGAGTCCTTCAGCCTGAGGCAGAGGGGCATCTCTCTGCCAAGAGACCAGGCCTGAAAGAGCTGTCTCTGCAGAGGCACCAGTGGGTGCACTGGTGCAAGAGAATGCCTCTATCCGTGTACTGTTCCATTTTTCTCTGTATCTGCTCTGAAAAGGAAATTGAGGATTCCAGGGAAGGTTAAAGCCTCACACTCTGTAGGAAAGTTAGCAAGGCGAAATGTAAGATATGTAAATGAAAAAGGTATATGAAAGGATATCAGAAGGAAAAAGATTTTCCTTCACACTTTATATTTTTCTCCATACCTGATCCTCCAGAATCTGGCATTCTGAAAGAGTAAGTGATGACATATGGTTTCTTTGCATAAATCCATTAAGAGCAGTCATTAATGGTGGTTTTGTTAACCGAGACTTTGACTGGAATGTCACGCCTGAAGGAGGCATGTATGGGTTCTGGTTGTCACCAGAAAGCCCTGAGGAACTGGGATTGACTTGCAAAGCTAGCAAAAGCCCGCGAGAAAAAGCCTGGTACCTTGGTTGGTTGTGTGGTTCATGGCAATCTTTCCAGGGAAGGAACGAAGGTTGCTTTCCTGAAAGGTGGCTAAAAAGGAACCTGTAGGCACAATGGAAGGCTAAAGGATTTGAGTGCAGCGACTGGTACAGGCGAAGCCAGATGGCAGATGTGTGGCTCTGCTTCTGTGCCCCGAGGGGCAGACTGAGAAGTCAATCTAAGGGTTCCCTGTGTGAGTTCCAGCAAAGCAGACTTAAAGAACATAGGTGATCTAGGCTGCTCTTGGTGTGTTTATGCAAGCAAACAGTCAAAATTAAAAGCTGGACTCAATGTAGTCCCTTTAATAACAATGAGGGTGATCTTAAGGAGAAAAATTGTGGTTCAAGGAAAATACAATGCTCAGTATTAGACATCAGAATGATGCAGCTAACTGTCTTAAAAGTTTGTTTTCATTTGAAAGTTGAAACTGGGTTTGTAATATCACCAAAGATGTACAATTTACAGGTGCAAAGGACCTGTCAAATTGCCATTGTTAAATGTCATTGCAGCAAAGACCTTGCAACTGAATGTCTTCCCCCCAAAAAACAGTCTCACAGGCACAGAGACTGGCTTGGGGATTGTTGTGTGAATTAACCTGTGTGTTCTGTTTTCCTAGGGTGCATGCCTATGACCTCATTACCTGAGTCATTGGTTGCAATATAGGCCTCACTTAAGGAGGCCATCTTCATCATCGGCCCCTGAGACTCAACAGTTTGGCTGAACTAAGTGGTTGGGTTGGTGAAGGGTTCGGGTGGTCTGTGGGCTTCACTTTAGAATTGATTTTCCCTTTTCTGTCTTGATGGCTTGGGCAGAAAGGGCCCAGAAATCTGAAAGGAGGGAAATCCTAATACAGCCTCACCTGGATGAAATATAGTGGACCACAAGGGTTTTGGATAGGTGTAGCATGCCTTGCACACCTTCCTCCAGATAAGCCATTCTTTACCCAAGTCCCTGCCTTCGTCATTTAGTGGGTATGATTTAATTGTGCTTCCAACTCTTTCCAAATCTGTCACCTCCAGAATATGACTAGGATGCCAGCTGTCTGGTAATACCAGCCTTTGGACACCAAGCCTGCGACTTCCTGGTGACAGCCAACTGACCAGGATCCTGTAAGGTCCTTCCCCTTACAGGAGGGACTCCCTCCATACTGCACCCCCCCCTTTCAGGGCACCCCTGACCCAAGGGTAGGTAGGACGACGTCCATGTCCAGCTGGAAGTAGTTACGAGAAGATGAGACCTTCGTCCATTGTCCTTTATATGATTATAAAGGGGTTGTATATCTGAAAGGAGGGATTGCAGCAGGGTGCAGCCAAGAGGGGGGCTCCAAATAGGGATTTGTAATGGGGTCCAGAGCTCAAGGTGTCCAGGAAATATTGGAAAATATATAGGATGTCCTCACCCCTCCCTACCACAGGTTTGAGTTGGGGGAAGGGACGTGTGGAGCAGGACCATGCAGAACTATTTTGTAAAGCAACAGCTTTGCAGCCAACCTCTGGCATCGTCGTTTAACATCTCTTAACCTTTAACTGGTATCATGGATATGTTAAATAGCTGTGGCATGGAAGTGACTTCCATCCAAGATGTAACTGGGAGGCAGCTCCCCCTGATTACAGAGTTTGTGTGAGAGCTTGGAGAAGATTGGCTCCATGCCATGGGGCCACACCTGCCCAGACTTAGGATGACAGCCCAGTAAAGCTGGAAGGATATGGGAGTGCTGGCAGGTGTAACTGATTGTGGGAGGAGTCAGAAATGGGGCTGCAGAGGAAGATGGGCATGGGGATTTAAACCCAGACTCAGCAGCCATGCAGGAGGGAGAACCACACAGCTTTGGCAGAGTGGGGACCCCACAACTCTGGTGAGAGTGAGGACCATGTGGTTTTGGGGTGCTCCCTTCTGCCATATGGCTTAGGAAGCAGGAGAGATTTTGCCTGGAAGAAAAGGGGTGAAAGGACTCTTGCTGGTGGGCCATGAGAAGGTGCCACATGACTTTGGATTAACTGGAGATCATGGTGAAGACACAGCTGATAGTGCTGGGAGCCCGAATCATGGACTTCTGCTTCTTTTCCTGAGATACAGTACCCTGGACTGGGCAGAGGGAGAAGGAAGGACTGTGTGCAGTCTGTGAGTATTCTAAAAGACTTTAGTCTGTATAGCTTTAAATAAATATTTCCTTTCCTTTTCACAAATCTCTGGCATTGAGAGACGTCTTTCTTCTGGTGGTGGGTATAGCAAACCCAGTGCGGGGCGGGGGGTGGGGTGGTCCTTTCATTAATAGTATATCGTACACCCCCCTTGGGTCTGTTCTGTAACACCAGAACTATGTTGCAGGTCGGGGTGCTGGTTTGGTCCCGGAATATTCCGGGAGAGGTCATCAACTCACAGTGCTTTCTGCTTACACTTCAAGACTTTCAGGTGACATCCATCTGGGGGCCAAGGTGGCAGTTCTGAAGGAGTCGGAGAGTCTGAGGTAAGATGCTGGGTCTTGTTCCTGACGAAGCTGGAAATATGAGCCCTGTACCCTTTTGTGATGGGTTCTGGGTGCAACTAGTTAGATTAGAACCCAGTTAGGGTGACACTCCCCTCCGCCCCTGGAAGGTGCCATCTCGGACTGAAGTTCAAAGAGAATTCCATCTTTGTTCTGACTGTGTTAAGCACCCGGACCTGACTATTTTATTTTTTAAGACTTTATTTAGTTTTAGAGGAGAAGGGAGGGGAAAAAAGAGGGAGAGAAACATCAATGTGTGGTTGCCTTGAATGCGTCCCCCTCCAGGGACCTGGCCTGCACCCAGGCATATGCCCTGACTGTGTATTGAATCAGTGACCCTTTGGTTCGCAGGCTGGCATTCAGTCCACTGAGCCACACCAGCCAGAGCCCAGACCTGACTACTGATGATGATGATGATGATGATGATTGGGAGTTGTCATGAGGTAGGAGCCCGGGTGGCCTTTCTTTACGTAGTGGGTGGAACTAACCCCGTATTTCCCTGCCTCGCCGCCCCCCTCCCCCCCGTCCACCCCACCCAGCATGTCCAGATGTGATGTCTGCCAAGCACAGTCTGGACACTGTCATTGAAAACATCCTGGAAGACACTGCACCACTGAGGCCTGTCCCTCTTCCCGCTCCCTCTCTGCTGAGGCAGGGCTTTTCCGGAGACCTGTGGCTTCTCTCTTTCCAAGCTAAGCCCCACTTTGTGACCCAGCCACGCCTGGAATTCAACCTCTGGCATGTTTCCCAGGACTCCCTGACAGTGGCCTCCGTGGCCTCAAAGCCTACTCCAGCCGCCAGCTGAAGACAAGCCCATCTCCACAGATTCCTCTTCCTTTTTTATTGCAAATTCATTTGTTAAAAAATAAAGCCTTTGTGCAGAGCTACAGGGATGGAGGGGGCACTGAGGGGCAGATGGATCCCTGCTCAAAGGCTGGGGGACAGGGGCAGCAAGGCCATTGTCCCTGGGCTCATTAGAAATGCTAAGTCAGTGGGCGGAGTTGTTAGATCCTTCAGACCAGACTGACATTTGCTGTTCTGGAAGGGGCGGGCGCCATTAGCATTTCTCTAGCACCAAGTCTGAGACCAGGGGGCTGCCTCCAGAAGGCCCCGAGACACCAGCTGGAGCTGGAGACGGGGCAGTGACCTCTCCTGGGAGGTACAAGTGGGGACATTTGTGTCCTTCAGGGTTCTGTCTTGCTGGCTGGCTGGTGGAGTTTGGGGCTTTGGCAGTTTCCCCTTCATCGTGGGGCACCTCTCTCTTCTACCCCGTGTGGGGTCTTCACCACCCCTCCCCTCTCACCCTCCCCATCCTGTCATCCAGCATATATTAGACACAGGCTTCTGTCTGCCAGGTGAGGGTTGGGTGGAAGAGCATGGAGCTGAATTCTGGTTCCAGCTCTTCCCAGACTTGCTGTGTGAATCCCTCCGGTAACTCGCCCTCTCTGAGCTGCATTGCCTCCTCAGCGCAATTACAAGGTCTCAAGTCACTCAGGGTTTCTGAGACTTGTGGCCCTGAAGCTAGCCTCCCTGGGTTCAAATCTCAACTGCAGCCCTGAGCAAGGCACTTGACTGCTCAGTGCCTCTGTTTCATCTGTAGTGTGGGTGGGGATGCTAAGTAACCTCCCAGTTGGGCAGGGAAAACGGGAAGCTTTGGAATGCAGAAGTCCTTGGAGCTTAGCTTCTTAGATTTTTCACCTTGGGCTCCCACAGAAGCTTTCTGTCCAAGTGGTGATAAGACTAGGGCAGCTCTGAGCAAAGAGTTGGCTGGAGAGCCCAGCTGAGGAGGGAAGCAAGGCAACCTGGGGCCTGTGGGGGTACTCTGGGTGCATCCTACGGGGGCTAACCTGTAGGAGGGGGCTGTGCAGAAGGGGCAGGGATGTTGTGGCCCCAACAGGGAAGAGGTAGCCTGGGGCCTTAGAGGGGCCCTGCCTGATTACCTCCTGCCCTCAGTGCTGCCCTGGGCTGTGTCCTGCTCCATTCAGGATGCGTGGTCCCCACCGCACCTGCGTCCTGGCCATGCTGGGCCTGGTGCTGGGCTCCCAGGAGCCCATGGCCTCCAGACTCTTGAGAAGGTGAGGCTAGGAGCCTGGAGGGATTGAGGGGTAGGGCTCTGACCCAGCTGCTTGCCAGGTGGACATCCTGGGCAGCTGTCCCACTGCCGCATACTGGTCTCATCAGGCTACATAAGACCAAGGACTGGGCTCCTTGGGCTCCCTGAGCTCCCTGGGCTCCCTAGCCCTGTCCGGACTTCCCTTCCTCCCTCCTCAGCCCCCTCTCCCTGTCCTCTCTCTTCACCAGATTTCTCTCCTCCCCTTTTCCCCTCCACTTTTTCTCCTCACCCCTCCTTCCCACCTCCTCTGCTTCCCTTCCCTCCTACCCACTCTCCTCTTCTTCTCCAGTTCCTTCCCCACTCCCCTTCCCCTGTACCCCCTCCCCACTGCTGTTCCCAGCTGCCTGTCAGTGGAAGTGCTTTGTAGACAGCACCTGTGTGTATACCGGTAAGAGACGATCATTCTCTACGCTAACTGCTGTGATACAGAGTCCTGACATCTGAAGGCTCATGCAGGACTGTGCTGACTGGTGTTTTCATTTCCGTACTGAGGTTTTCTTGTTATGCCCCTTGGGGTTATCGTTTGCTGGGCTTTCTTGCTCCCCTGTCCTTCCACCTCTGCCAGCCTTTGTTTGGGCTGCTGTTGCTATGGTCCAGGTGGGGAGCCCCCAGCCCCCCAAACCCCCAGCCCTGACTCTCACTGAGGGTTTCAGGGGTACTAGCTGGATTCCATCTTAGCCAGGACCTGGCCTGAGCCCAGTCTCCTTCCTCCAAGGTCCGGCGGCCAGGCCTGGCCTCCAGCCTGACCCACGTCCAGGGCTTCCAGGCCAGTGTGCTGTGGGGGCTCCTACACAGAGATGGACTCCGGGGGCCCCTCACTGAGAAGGCAAGTGCTGTGCAGATGCGGACTCTGTCCTCACTCACCCTGCTGCGTGAAGTGTCCTGGTTCACGGAATGACCAGCTCAGCCTCAGCTCTGCGGTTGGTCTCATGGACCCCGTGTGGGGCACTTGCTCTGTCATTTGCAAACTCAGGATGATTCCCAGAGCTAATCACTGGGCTTGTACAGGACTCGGGGAGACCAAGCACAAGGAGAAATCAGGGGAATGGGAGAGAAAGGAAACCAAGAACTGTGTTTTTATGTCACAGCAGATTTTCTGGAGGAGTCGTAAGGGGGCACATATTTTTTTTTTAAATCTCGCTGGCAATATTCAAAGTCTTCATTCTTTCTCAACAGAGGTATGTGTTGGACACTCAAACTGAAGTTAGATTTTATTCTTCTTACAGAGTAGTACTAAAATAAATGGCCTAGAGAAAACCAGTGTTCGAGGATGAACATAACAGGGACAGTAGCAATGAAATGGAGGCTGCGGTGCCCTCTGCCTCTGGGCTGAGCTGGTAGGTCTTGAATTTTTTTTTTCTGTGGCACATTCAGGTTGAATGCAGGAACTATTTTTGTGACTGGTTTTTGATGACCTAAGGGAACTGACGGTTGTGATTTTTATACCAGTGATTGGGGAGGTTTAGTGCTTTTATACTTAATTACTTACATCTAAAAACAGGAAAGCTTAAGAAACTATGTGAGCTTAAAACTAGCAGTTTAGAACCAAAGGTCTGTATTGATAAACACAACTATTCTAAAAAGTTTTAAGTGATACAGCATATAGTTATGTACGTAAAATTTGTTAATACTGTTTTGTTCTGTACATACCTGTTACATTTGTACGTTTCTAAAAAGATTTTATTTATTTTTAGAGAGAGGGGAAGAGAGGGAGAGAAACATGTGCAAGAGAAACATCAACTGGGGACCTGGCCCACAACCCAGGCATGTGCCCTGACCGGGAATTGAACCTGCAACCTTCCATTACGCAGGCTGGCCTCCGTCCACTGAACCACACCAGCCAGGGCTATATTTTTAGATTTTTAATACTCATTACACCAGCTTCTGCATTAAGTTTAATTGTGACAGATTTGTGCCATTCTTAGTGTATGTGAGACACTTGACTTTACTCTTTGATTCTTGTACATAAAAAAAGTACAATATGCTCCCTGGCTGTTGTGGCTCAGTGGAATGAGCACCAGTCTATGAACCTAAAGGTTGCTGGTTCGATTCCATGTCTGGGCACATGCCTGGGTTGCAGGCCAGGTCCTTAGCTGGGGGCATGTGAGAGGCAACCAACTGAAGTTTCTCACATCAATGTTTCTCTTCTTCTTTCTTTCTCTCTCCCTCCCCCTCTCTCTGAAAATAATAAGTAAATAAAATATTTTTAAAAACATTAAAAAATATGGAGATGTACACGGCCTTTGCTATGTTAGCTTTAGGAACTGTCACAGGTGACTAAGGGCAGTGCGGGGACCCGCAGGGGAGCCTCACAGCCTCCTCTGGCCAGAGGGGCTCAAGCATGCCTGGGCTCCATCGCTCTGACCCTGTTTGGACACTCTCAAACCATTTCTGAACATGGTTATTATCAGGAGAGGCAGCTTCTTTTTCTAGAACGTTTCTCTGGAAGTTTCTGCTGGCTCAGTGGGCTCAGGCTTGGTCGGGTCCTTCTCCCTGGGTTGTCCTCAGTGGACCTGGAGTTTTGGATCATAGATTTTGTGGGGGAATTCACCTTACATCTGATGACCCTCAGCCTGATCATTTTGGGGATGAGCTGAATCAGGCTCCATGATTTTCTGGAAAGTTCCTGCCAACACGTAGCATTCCCTGGGGCTTGGCTCTCTCCCACAGTTTTGCATGGAAAGAAATAAGCAAAGCTTGTTTCTTTGAGATCTTTGTTTATGGTTGAAAGCCAGTTATTTTACTGAATAATGAAATAAGAATGGTTAATTCTTACTGCTGATGTTTTGGAAGAATTTAATGTGGGACAGGAGCTGTGCTGGGCACTTTATCTGAATTATTTAGTTCTCATCAAAACCCCATTAGGAAGGTACTGTTACTGGCTACATTTTTCTTTTCTTTGGAGAGAGGAAGTGAGGGAGAAAGAGGAACATTAATGTGTGGTTCCCTCTCTCGCTCCCCGTACTGGGGACCTGGCCCGTAACCCAGGCATGTGCCTTGACTGAGAATCAAACCATGACCCTGTGGTTCACAGGCTGGCACTCAATCCACTGAGCCACACCAGCCAGGGATACTGGCCACATTTTTAAAAGAAGATAACTGTGGCTGTAAGGGGTAAAAAGACTTGTTGAGGTCCCACAACTAGTGAGAGGCAGAGCTGGGACTCAAACTCCTGTGTCTGGTCATCGACAGTGGCCTCAGAGGACAGGCTCACTGCACCACCCCAGGGAGAGCCCAGCAGATGAGTGCTGAGGCCCTGGGACATCAGAACCTCATTTATTTATTTATTTTTTATTACTGAATAATCTCCCATTGTATGGATGAGCTTTCCATGTTTTCTCTGTCAATCCTTGGAGCTTTGGAGTCCACTTATCTGACCATCCCCCATTACATAGGTTAGTTCTTATTTTTGACATCAGCATCAACGCTGCTGTGATTTTCCTCATGCATGTCCCCCTCACCTGTGTCTGGAAACACGTGCAAGGAATTTTGGCAGGGAGAGGGGAGATCCTCTGGGGGTGCCTTCTGCCAACTCTGGTGTCCCCCTGTGATTATCCCCATCTAGTGATTCCTAGCTCAGATCCAGATGACAGAGACTTAACCCCAAGCAGTCTGATGCCCGAATAGGAGGAGATGCTGTCCTGGCTGGGCTATGGTGGCCACAACTGCTGCATCAGTGAGGACATGTGCTTGGCTCAGGCCATAAGCTTCAGGGTATGTGGCTTCTCCAGCCCCAGGACAGAATCTGCCCCCGGGCCCAGGTCCTTGGGATGTTTCTCTTCCTGCAAGATCCTTATGGTCTGCCTTCCCAGATGTCCAGTATTAGGGCTGCTGTGTGCACTTGGGCAGTTCGTGCACTGCACAGCTGTGTCTGGTTGCAAAAGCAAAGAAGGGGAAGACTTTTAGCTGGTATGTGCTAAGCTTTGTGCCCCAGAGCAGGTTGGATATGAGCAAAGAGGAGACTGTCTATGGGCGAACAGTCCCATTGGGCCCCCACTCTAACCTTTTGAGCCTGGCCTGTCCTGGAGATCCCTCAGGAAGCCTCCAGCCACATCCAGGCCTCAGCCCTGAGAACGTCCCATCAAGTCCCAGGCAAGTCAGAGACACATGGCCCAGGCCTTCCCTGGAACTTCCAGCTGTTTAAAGTCATGGGGTGGATAGATGTGACATGGAGGTCTCATAGCGCAGGGGGTTCAGAAGGTGCTGAGACTTCTGGCCGACCCCTTCCTTGGTGACCGATGACGGTGTTTCTGAGAGCGCTGAGGCTGTACTGGGATGATGCATTTTCCTCCCCACCCATTTCTGAGTTAGAGCCCTGTGCCTGCTTGTAAAAGGAGAGTCTGAGAGAGAGTTTAGCACCATCCCTGGGGAAGGAAAATGATGCATCCGGGCCCGTGTCAAGGCTGCCTGGCCACGCTGCCATCCCGATAGAACCTTCCACGTTCACAGGAACGACGTTCCCATCGGCAGTGCCCAGGGTGGCTGGTTCACCCAACCAGTGGACTTGCTGTTTGTTTAGCAAGGCAAGGTGCTTATCATGTGCCAGGCACCACTCTTGGCCCTTATGGTGAACAAGGTACACAGTCCCTGCTTTCACGTAGCATAAAATGTGGTGTGGGGAGAAGGACAGTACCCGTGGCAAATGAACGAAGATTTCAGTTACTGATGAGCACTGTGGGGAACAGAGCAGGGATGTGGCCGAGTGACCACTTTAGAGTCTAAACTGTTTTTTTTTTTAAATTTATTTATTAATTTCAGAGAGAGATGAAGGGAGAGGAGAGGAGAGGAAAGGAGATTGATTTGTTGTTCCACTCATTTATGCATTCATTGGTTGATTCTTGTATGTGCCCTGACTGGGGATCGAACCTGCAAAGGTGGTATATCAGGATAACACTCTAACCAACAGAACTACCCGGCCAGGGCCCAGGGGTCTAAAGTAGAAGAGACCTGGGGTGGTCCCATGAAAATCTGGGGGCGGGGGGAGAAAGTGCTCTGGAAAGAGAGTTTGGCCAGGGCTGGCGCCCAGAGCCTGAATGGAGTCGGCATGCTTGGGGAGCAGGCAGGTCAGCCTCGCTGGAGCTGGACAGTAAGGATGGTGGGCCCAGCTCCTGCAGGACCTCATGGTCAGGATGACTTCCAGAAGTTTCTAGGCACATGGAGATCTTTGTTGTGCCATTGCTGCCTTCTACAGCTCAGGGCTGGAAGACACCGGTAACATTTTTGGGACTTAGATGGTGCCCACTATTTCTGCCCCGTCTCAGCTGTGCTACTGATTTTAGTGCGACAACCATGACCTTTCCTGGAAGGCATTTAAGATGCCAGAATTTTCCTGATTCAACCCCCGGGGGCCTGTGTGCTGGGGAGAAAGGAAAGGGGTATTTTCTCTTTGACCCCATAATAGCCTGAAAGCATTCAAAATGTACATTTTTAAAAAATTTGGGATACTGTAAAATGAATAGCATTTCCCTGTCTATTTTCATGGACCAAGGGCTTGGGGACTGTTATGTGCCAAGCATGGACAGAAATAGGTCATTCAGGGTGTGGATAGAGCTGGGCCCCTGTTAGAGGAGCCAGTTCTAGGCACAGCATTCAGTGTGCCAGGAGCACCCCTGCCCTCCCGAAGCTTGGCTTTCCTGGCAGCACTTGAGCATGGAGGCTTCTCAGATATGCAGGTGCCCAGCCCCCAAGCCTCGATGTTCTGACTCGGCGGGTCTGGGTCAGGAACTGGGCACCTGGGTGCACAGCTCTGTGTTTCTCCTGTGGAGGCATGGTGAAGGGTGTGGTAGGTCAGAGCCTGCAGCACTGGAAATGCCTGTGTCTGGGTTTCTTGGCCCCAGAGGCCCTCCTGGGTGCCACTGCCTGCATCAGTGCAGCCTTCGTCCACGAGCTTGGAGGGGATGGGCCAGAGGCATCTAGGCTGGGGCTCATCGGCTGGGATGGCGCAGAGCCCTGGGTCCTGCTCAGATGCAGGAAGCAGAGCTGTGTGCCCAGAGCACTTGGGGGACTCGAGCAGGGATGCCCACATGTGTGTGAACTGAACGTCCTGTTCATACTAATGTCCAGGGCTGGAGAGACAAGTGGCACAGGGGAGGGGAGTAAGGGGGACAAGGTAGGGTGGCATGGGGTGCACTTTTAAATGATGGAGGGTGTGGGGAACCCTCACTGGGGAGGTGACCTGGAGCAAATCCCCAAAGCAGATGCAGATCGAGGCATGTGGAATTGGGGGGCTGAGCAGAGAGAGGGGCTACAGCAAAGCTCCAGGCAGGAGGTGCACAGTGGGTTTGAGTTTGAGTGATAAGGAGGCCCGTGTGGCTGGAGCGGAGTGGGGGTGGGGGCAGGAGAGGACCAGGGTCACCACCTTGAGTGGAGCACACAGGTCACTTTTTCTCAGAGTAAGTGGGGAGCCTTGCAGGGTGTGGTGCAGAAGAGGGAGGTGAGGCTTCCAGTCAACAGGAGCTATTAGTAGTTGAGTTTTGGTGGAGTCAAAAGTTATACTAAGATTTTTCAACTGCATGAGAGTTGGGGGGTGTCATTGTCCCTAAGTCACGCACTGTTCAAGGGTCAACTGTATATATATAGACTATATGTTATAGATGTATATGTCGAATGCATGTTGAACACATACACTATATAGCTTGTGTCTATATGTACATTTAGCAGAGACACCTGCAACTGGCTCTCCACCGTTTTAGGGGCTGGGAGCCAGGCCCTCAGCTTGCTGCTCTCTTGAATCCTTGGTCTAGTGGCCCTCACCCTGCAGGGCTCATGGAAGTCAGTGAGTAGCCCCAAGCAAAGGGCCATCTGCCTTGCCAGGTGGTGCTCCCAGCTGGTGAGTGACAGTGACCCCAGACAACTGGCCCACAGCAGGGCTGCTCAGCCTGGCCCTGCTGACACTGCGGGCCAGAACTCTTTTATGATGGTGGCCATCCTATGCCCTGCAGTGCATTCAGTGCATCCCTGGCCTCTCCCCACCAGATACCAGCATCACCCTCACCCCAGCTGTGACAACCCAAAGTGTTTCCAGATGTTTTCAGATGTTTCCTGGGAGCACAGTTACCCCATTGAGAAGCGATACTCTACAGCCTGTGTTCTAATCATTGAGTGCTGAACTTCAAGAAATGCTGGGAAGCACAGGCCTGCTTCCTCTCTCTGGCCCCCAGCACACCCTCTGACCCCCTGACCGGT
Organism: Anoura caudifer; assembly: GCA_004027475.1. NCBI lineage: Eukaryota > Metazoa > Chordata > Mammalia > Chiroptera > Phyllostomidae > Anoura > Anoura caudifer. The sequence goes on from PVKU01000219.1 coordinate 81,336, forward strand.
CATTTCCCCGGCAGAGGTGGCTCAGGTCAAAGCATGCTGTGGGCCTGTGCCTCCTCTCCTGGAGACTGGCAGCGCAGGGCCCAGGGGGGTGCAGGGTGGCTGTTCTGTATTTACAGCACAAGAAAGGAAGTAAATTTTTCTCACCCGGGAAGTCCCTTGGGCCGGTGGTGAATGGCTGAGGACCTTGTTCCTAAAATGGATTTTCAGGGAAGTCGCAGTGCACACAAGCAGCTCTGCGCCCCTCCCCCCACCCCCTGGGCAGGCTGAGGGCCTCCTGGTTGCTGGGGGACTGGCCTCCCAGGTTTCAGCTGGGAATGCCTTGGCCCCCTCACATTGTCGGTGGGCAGGAGGCAAGATTCATTTTCCAGTCTAGAAACAAAACCAAGACTCAACAGAAAGCAAGTTCCCCAGCCTGACCCTCTGCAGAGAGGCCCAGGACTTGAAGCATGGGGTGTGGTGGGTGGCCAAGAAGAGCGTCTCTCAGGAGTGAGGCTGGGGGTGGGCACAGCTCAGGACCGCCACTGGGTCTTCTAAGAAGAATATGGGCCCAAGTTACAGGCATGTATTAAATGCTAACTATGTACAAGTGAGGGTTGTAGAGATAATGGGTGCCGGAGGTGGCTTGCAATAGCCAAGGGTTAGATTTCCAAGAGTCCTTCAGGGTAGCTGTTAAACACAGCCATTACTAGAGATGAAGTTATCCCATCTTAAAATTAAAATGACTCATATTAGAAACAAAGGTAATGAGTACTCAAAATAGCCAACACCTAGTTACTTTACTACTTTTTATAAAAGTTTTTATTTATTTTTAGAGGGGAAGGGAAGGAGAAAGGGAGCAAGAGAAACATCAATATGTGGTTGCCTCTTGCACACTTGTTATGGGGGGCTTAGCAACCCACTCATGTGCCCTGACTGGGAATCAAACCGGCGACCCTTTGGTTTGCAGGCCAGCACTCAATCCACTGAGCCACACCAGCCAGTACTATTTTACTATTATCTTTGCACATGAGGCTATTTGCATTGATTGTAGCTGTGCTCAGTGACAGCACACAGATGGCTTGAAAAGGGTGATGATGGTGGGAGTATTTACATCATGGGAACTGGCAAACACCACAAACCAGGGCTTTCTTTTTTTCTTTCTTTCTTTTTTTTCCTCCATGACCTCAAGTGGAGGACACTGTTTGGGAATGTAGATTTAGGAGCCAGATGGCCTAGGTCAAGCCTCAACTCTGCCACTTAGTAGCTGTGAGGTCACTGGCACCTGACTTCAGCGCTCTGAATGTAACTTTCCTTCTCTGTTAAGTGAGTGCAATGACAGCCGCTCCTCCCAGGGCTTTGCAGAGGTCAGATGAGATGGTGTGTGTAGAGTGCTGAGAGCAGGACGCAGCGCATCACAGAGGCCCCATGCAGAGTAATGGTGCTGGCAGGATCATTATTGTTGCTGCAGTTATAGTTTTTGCACGTTCTTGTTACTTGCAGTGATAGGCTTCTCATGCAGGAGGCAGGAACCTCGTACTCTTCCCTTCATTCCAAATCCTGCCTCCTGTTGCCCACTCTTGTATTTTGAATTGTCCTCTCCCTGCTGGAGGGGAAACCAGGATGAGCCACTGTGGTCCGTCCTGCTGTGCCTGGCTCTGGAAAGCTCTTCCTGAAGCCAACTTGGGACCTGAGGCCTCCCTGGAGCAGGTAGACACCTTGCCCTCCCCAAGCAGGAAGATGCCCAGCAAGGCACAGTGGTGTGCACACTTGCTGGAGGTCTTACAAGCACGTGTGTCTGAGCCCAGAGTGTCCCCAGTGATGCTGGGACAGGCAGCAACCAGCCGGAGGGACACAGATATGACCCCATTTGGAAGATGGGAAGCAGGCCTGGAATTGAGAGTCCCTGGGGCAGCTGCCCTAAAAGGAGTTGGCAAAGAGTCTTTGAGGCTGACAGTGGTCAGGGCCAGTCATGATGGTGGCAGCTGGCCTGCACAGGGCCGGCTTGCGTGTCTTGCATGAGGAAGTAAGGACAGAGCTCAGGGTGGCCAGCCACTCCGCCAATAGAAGGCACATTACAAGAATGCTGCCTGGTCCCTGAAGACAGATGCGCTGGCAGGAGGGACAGTGGGTTGAGCTGGCCACTGAGCGGGCTATTGCACAGACTGTGTCTTGCTGAGTCAAGCTGTGTGCACAGGGGAACTCAGTCCCTGGTGGGGGTGGGGAGGGGCAGGGCTTCAGCCCTTGCCTTGGCCAAGCCTGGGGGAAGCACAGGAGCTGCCAGCAGGAAGCCAGGACCAAACCTGATATCTCCTGAAACCTGAGGGGTGTGTGTTCTGAATAGGGTCCTTTATTTCGCTGTGAGTGTTTGGACACTTGGAGACCATGCTGATCAGGCCTTGAGACAAGGGACAAAACCCACAAACCACTCTTTATTAGCCATCACTGTTCATAATCCACTGTTCAAAGATGTTTATGAATGAATGTTTTCATTGAAAATATCAGGAAAGATTGCCACCTCACTAACTATGGGAAATATGCTAAGACTTATGATAATAACTAGATATAATCATGGTGAACAGTTACTGAGCTTTTATTAGCACATAAAGCTCACAAATGCTGCTCCCGTGTCTGGTTTTTTGTTTTTTTTTTTTTTTTTTTCCCCACCATTATATCCGTAGCCCCTAGTGCAATGCCTGGCACATAGCAGGTGCCCAACAAATATTGCAGTAGTTGTCCAATTAAAGAATAAACACGTGCCACCCTGTGTGCCGGGGCAGGGGTGCAGTGGAGAGAAGCCCAGGTATGCCACCTCATCTCATTGGGTCTGTGACACTGATAGGGGACTCAAGACTTGGAATATTTTAGCTTAAGGAAAAAGTTATAAGTCTAGCAAGTAATGTGTATGTTAAAGCTTTTGTTTCAGAAACTACAGATAAGGCCCATCCTGGGTCCTGGGGAAAGAGCCGGCCTCCTGGGGCGCTGCTAAAGATTACTGCCTGGGGACATCTGAACCTTTGTTCCAGGGAGAGCAGACGACCACCCTCCCCTGAAAACAGCTAACTGCCCAGAACAGGAATCCTGAGGCTTCGTTCATCTAATCCTACCTGGATTTCAAAGCCCTCACTGCTCCTTGTTTATCCAGTCACCCCCACCTTATAAAAATTCTGGCCAGGAAAGAGAAGGGAAGATGGTTTGTTAGGGTATGAACCCACCATCTTCTCAAATCACCGGCCATCTGAATAAAGCGCCCATAAAAGATTCAATCGCTGTCATTGCTTATTGGGTTTGGTAGGGACAGGCAGCCCCAACGCCGGTGTCTTTTCCGGTTACAACACCTCAGGCAGAAGATATGCCTACTTCTCTGTTGTCCTGCCTGGAGGCAGGGAGATGGATGAGATGACCCTGCCCCCACTTGCTGCTGGGCCCCCCTGCTGCCCCCACTGACCCCATGCTGCAGAGCTGTCTCTCCGAGCCAGAGTCCCAGCTCCAGGGCCTCTCCAGGGATAAGTGGATGGAACGCTGGTGACGGTCTTTCTTTAAATGCGGAGACAACTGGTGATGGCCTCCCCACATTGGGGGCTGGGCCAGGGGCTGGCTGGGGGTCCTGGGGGCTGGGTGGGCTTGACACCATCCTGGGTCCCCATTTAGGGACGGATGGTGGTGATGTCTCATCTCTGTGATGGTAACTTGTCCTGCAGTCTGGGGATGTCTGCCAAGAAGGTGATTAAGTGCGGAGCCTGGAGGTTCCCACGGGCCCAAGCCCTTGAGAAGCTGAAGGGCCTGACGGCATAAAGACAGGCATTGTTTCCTCCCTGGCCTGGGACCCCCTTGCTGAGAGCTGAAATTAGCATTCCAATGGGCCCTGGGTGCCCTTCCCCCGACCCTGCTGGTGTGGGGCCAGCAAGGGGTGTAGGGAGACCCCCAAGTGTGGAGGGGAATCCGAGGAGCTAACTCTGCCTGCTCAGGGCTGTGCAGGAACCAGCTCCGGGCCCCTCCCTGAGTCCAGCTGTTCACCGGGCCCCGGAAATCCCGACTTCAGGCCTGTGAATTATTTAAAGGCTCTTATAGAGATTTTAAAACCCCTGTAAAATGACATTGCCGAATGTCTAATTGAATAACTTTAAAATGTAATAGCTAATGCACGATTACCTTTTCAAGCCCTTTATCTGTATTTGCTCATTTAATCCTCACAACAACCCAATCTTGTGGGTAGGTGGTCTTATTATTCCTAAATTACAGTTGCAGGTGGAAACCAAGGCCCAAAGTAGTTAGGAAACTTTCCTAAAGACACACAGAAGAGTTAGGGTTTGAACCCAGGTGCTCTGTGCTTCTCCATCCAATTCTTATGGGATTAAATGTAACTGGTATTTGACTTGGGTACTGTGGTCCCTGTGGGCCCCAAGAGCACAGGCACCAGGCCAGGCCCAGCTGGGCGCCTTCCGAGGCGTGTGAATGTGGACGGGACCCTACTGTTCCTCTCAGAGCTTCAGCTATGATGACCTCAGGGTGCTGCGAGATGTGTCACTTTTGTGACATTCCCCGGGCCTCTCACAACCTCAGGAAACTGTGGGTGGATTCCCTGCCCTCCTGAGGCACAGAGCCCTGCAAGGGCCTCATGACAGAGCTCTCTGAGTCAGGAGAGGTGGAGGAGGTTGGTGATGGGGATGAGTTAGAGGTGTGGCTCTGGTCGCTGGCCTTTGTCCCTCAGCCCACAGATGCCATGGTCTGCAAGCTGCTGGTGATGCCCTGTACCCTGCCGCAGCCCCCTGTTGTCCCTTCCCCACTTGGCTGCTAATTGGACATGGCAGTGCGAGGGGACAACCTGTTCTCTGGGCTTCGTGTCAGCTCCCTCGTGCCGGTGGAGGCAGACCCAGAGAGCTCTGGGTTTGAGTCTCAACCATGTTCGTCCCTGCTGTGTGACTTTAAGCAAGTGACTTCACCTTCTGAGCCTGTTTACTGATCTATAAGAAGGAGATGAACAGTACTTCCCTCCTAGGCTCATGGTAAGAAACGAGATGCTGCATGTAAAGCGCTTCAACAGGTGTCAGGTGCGGACTCTGAGCACGCAGATTAAGCTGCTGTTACTGTTTGAACAAACATACTTCATGAGTCTGAAGATTAGGAAAGCATGTGACACTAGATCAATCAGCTCTTACTGAACCCTCACTATGTGTCTGTGAAGTAGGCGCTCTTATTACTCTCACAGTGCATATGAGGAAACTGTAGCCCAAGGAGGCTGGGCATCTTGCGCTGTTCTCCCCTCCCCCGCTGGGCATGTCCTCAATTGTTTGAGAGTGTTGTCACTTGTTGCCCTTCACCCTGCTGTCCCAGACTGGGTTCAGAGGCCACTCTGGATCTGGTGATGGGCCAGCCAGGGCCCCTGGGAGTATGAGAGACTCCTGCCCTGGTCCCGGGGGGTCTGCAGCAGGATCTTTCCATCTCTCATGCAGGTCAGGCTCTGGCTAACTCTAGGTGGAGTGTAGGGAGCACTCACCCTAGGCCTGGCCCCAGGCCTGGCCCCGGGCCCCGGGCCCCGGGCCCCTGACTCTTTGCCCCAGTGCTTGCAGTGGGGCTGTGCCATGCAGGCCATGTGGTTGGCTCAGCAGACAGGAATAAGGCACTGAGTCAAAGCCAGGCCCCAGCCTGGGCCTTGAGGGGCATTGCCCTCAGCTTACAGCCTCGCAGGTGACACTCTGGCTGCCAGGGATACCAGCACCATCCAGGACCTGCTAGGGCTCAGCCAGTGCTGGGCAGGGTCAGTGTCCCCGAAAACATCCTGCTCTTCCTTCTTCCCTTCCACTCGCTCCTTTGTTCCGCAGGGGTGTGGTGGCTAAAGCACAGACTCTGGATCTAGACTTCTCAGCTTTGGCTCCATGCCTTACCAACACGGCCTTGGACAAGGCACTTAACTTTTCTGTGCCTCAGTTCCCTCTCTGTGCAGTGGGAGTAACTTGTAGCGATTGTATGAACTAATGGGTTATGATGCGTGCTGAGTGTTATGGATGTAGCTGGTGTTGCTGTTATGAACACTTACTTGTTAGGGGCATGCAGTGAGAAAGGCAGACGGGGTCCCTCAGCTTGCAGAGGCCAGGATCTGCAGCTAGACCCCCAGGGCAGCCATCAACCCCCTTGAAGCCCCAGCCTGAGGCTGGCTCAGCCATCCTGGCCCTGCGGCTCCCCCCCACCCTTCAGGTGGCAGCCTGTCAGGCAGGAACCCCCTGCATGTCTGAGTAGTCTCTCTCCACCTTTTCAGAACCCTGCCCTGCAGGATGAGCCCTGCTTTCCCTCCTCTGTGTTAAGAAAATGGAATGTTTGTTTTCATTTGCCGAACCTAGAATAACATTGAATGTGCTTTTCCAAGCCACACGTCTCCCCTCCTTTCACAAAGAAAACACACATGGAGACATATACACTGAGATGCACATGTATGCACCCCGAGGACTCTTGCATGAGCTCATATAGGGGCACCCCTCCCACACGGGGGCACATTAATACATGCACACCAAGACACACACGTACCTGGACATGCAGAGGTACACACACAGACATGCCACATGTGTACACCAGAACACTCACTTGCAGGACATGTGAGGATGTCCACCCATACCTGGACACATGCATACATACCATGATACATCAGGACATGGGCACACACACATTGGGACATGCATGTGCACACACAGGGACATAAATCCCTGTCAGTACAACACCTGTACTGAGACACATGCACACCCACACACAGAACACAGACACCCTGAGTGGATACACAGAGCTGGTTAAGTACCACGAATCCGAGGGAAGAACAGAGCTGGTGCAGAGGTGGCACTTCCACAGGCTGCCAGGGGGTCCCTATTCTGGAGTGATATGGGTGTAGGGATCACAGAGGTGCCTGATGCTCAGCACCCAGGGTGTGTGTGAAGTTGTGAATGTGGTAGTAGCACCTGGTCTGGGACCAGACCCTCCAGGGTTAAGTTCTGGCTCCATCACTTTCTAGCTGTGTGACCTCGGGCAAGTTACTCAACCTCTCTGTGTCTCAAATTAAAACAGGTGGTTTGTGTAGCATGATAATGGCAGAGCCTGGCAATAGGGAGCTTGTCTTAGTGTTTATGAAATAAAATACATCTTTCTCACTTTTCCTCTGAGAGGCCTAGAACAAGCACTCCCTGTCCTGAGCCTGCCAACCCTTGCCACCCCTTTGCCTTCCTCATGGTTGAAGGCTGAGTCCTAGGGTAAGCAAGGGTGGCTGAGCCTTTGTCTGGGGCTCTGCCCAGCAGCCGGAGTGGCCCTGGTGCAAGTCAGTCTGCATCCGGTCACTGCCATTGTGAGGCCCCCAGGAGAGACGGGGGCCTCACAATGGCAGTGGCCCAGAAGGCTGGTTGAGCTGGGCGAGCAGAGCAATCTGGCCCCAGAAGGCAGGCGGGGGTCTCCTCCTGCTCCTCAGGGAGCCAGACCCAAGGGGCCCAGCAGGTGCTTCAGGCCAAGGCTGGAGGAGGGACAGTCTTGATTTCCAGGCAGTTTGTGAACATTTGGTAACATGGCCATTATTAAAGATTAAATGGTCTAAGCTTACAATTAGAAAAATTATATTTATTATCATTAAATATATATTTAATATAATAAAAATTATATTAAAAACAAAGGTCATAGATACTTAATTCCTAATTCTCTTACTACGTGGTGCTGCATCTGTGCCCTTGGGTTTAAGTGCGTTGGCCGTGTCTGCATGTGGACCTGCCACAGGACTGTGTGCTGGCTGCTGACCAGTCTCCTCCTGGCTCCTTGTGTAGTGAGTCAGCTGCAATTAGCCATGCTGGGAGCGTTTACACGGTGGAAATTTGCAAGCACTACACTTCAGAGCTTTTTGCTCCCCCTGGTTAAGGCAGTTGCTCACCATTGACTCTGATACCACTGGCTGCGCGCTTCCATTTGGTTCCTTCAGGTTGCACCCAGAGCCACCTCAGACAAAGCCAGAGTCTCTAATTACTCAGACTGTATCTCTTTCCCTTTCCTCCTTACCCCCCAACTTCCTATCAAGACCCCAGGGAAGAGCAAAGCCAATGCTAGCAGGAGTGGTGCCTCAGCCCCTGTCATGCCTAGGGCAGTGTGGTCCCAGTGGCCCCAGCAAATCGCCCCAACTGACAGCCCAACCCTCTCACTCCCAGAACGAAAGGGGGGTGATACGTTTGGGAGACAACTGGCTTGGTTGGGCCGCAGGGCCCAGCTCACCTGGTTTTTGTCTCCCCTGCTGTAGACAGACTGTGGCCTCTCCTTGGGGATCACACGGTTTCAAGAGAAGTGGCTTGTCTCTTGTGCAGCTTTGCAGATCACTGATACAATGTGTTAGTAGTTGCCAGTCTGTTCATGTTTTCCGCACTTTGAGATTATGAGACTGATGCGCTGCCCACTGCACCAAGAGGGCTGCTTGTTCACTTTTTCCGCTTCCTCCTGATTCAGCCTGGGAAGACTGTCTGTTTCTGGGAATTTAGCCATCTCTTCCAGGCTTCCCAGTTTGTTGGCATATAATTGTTTATAGAATTAATATTTTCTCATAAACCTTTGTTTTTCTGTGGTGTCAGTTACCACTTCTCCTCTCTGATTTTTTTCATTTGGGTCCACTTGCGTTTTTCTTGATGAGTCTGGCTAAAGGTTTACCAATTTTGTTTATCTTTTCAAAGAACCAGCTCTTGGTTTCATTGATCTTTTCTATTTTGTTTAAACTTTATTTCATTCTGACCTTTATTGTTTTCTTTCTTCTACTTACTTTGGACTTTGTTCTTTTTCTAGTTCCTTTAGGTGTAAGGTTAGGTTGTTTATGGGTGATGTTCCTTGAGGCAGGCCTGTGTTTCTGTGAATTTCCCTCTTAGCCCTGTGTCCCATAGATGGGGGTGGTTGTGTGTTCATTTCCCTTGTCTCAAGGTCCCTTCGATTTCTTCTTTGGCCTCATTGTTGACCCATTCATTGTTTAGTAGCCAGTTATTTAGCTTCCACGTATCTGTGTGTTTTTCAGTTTTCTTATCATTGATTTTAGTTTCATAGCATTATGATTGGAGAAGATGCTTGATAGGATTTCAACCTTCAGCTTACTGAGAGTTGTTTTGTGGAGTAACATGTGGTCTATCCTTCAAAATGTCCCAAGTGCTCTTGAGAAAAATATATATTCTCCTGCTTTTGGGTGAAATGTCCTAAAAATATCAATTAAGCCCATCTGGTTTATGTGTCCTCTAAGGCCCCCATTTCTTTGTTGATTTTCAGTCTGGAAGAGCTATCCATTGATGTGAGCAGGGTGGTAAATTGCCCTACTGTGATTTGCGATTGTATTGCTGTCGATCTCTCCCTTTATGTCCATCAAGATTTGCTTTATATATTTGGGTGCTTCCATGTTGGGTGTGTAGATGTTTGCAAGAGTTATATCCTCTTGCGGGACTGATCTCTTTATCATTATGAAATGCTCTTTTTTTTTTGTCTCTGATTATAGCCTTTCTTCTAAAGTCCATTTTGTCTGATATAAATATTGCTACCCCAGCTTTTTTAAAATTTCTATTTGCATGAAATATCTTTTTCCTTCCTTTTACTTTCAGACTGTGTGTCTTTTGACCTGAAGTGGGTCTCTCGTAGGCAGCGTATGTTCAGATCTTGTTTTGTTATCCATTCAGCCACCATGTGATTGCAGCGTGTAGTCCATTCACATTTAAAGCAATTATTGATAGATACGCAGTTGTTGTCATTTTATTCGTTGTGTTCTGATTGTTTGTGTATCTCTTCTCTGTTGTTTTTATTCTCTTGCTGTCTCCTCTTGTAGGCTATGGCTTTCTGCAGCGCTGTGTTTGGACAACTTTCTCTTCATTTCTTGTCTCTCTGCATAGATATTTGATCTGAGGTTCCCATGTGCTTCCTATATACCAAGCGATGTTTACAGCAGCCTATTTTAAGTCGATGCTTGCTTAAATTTGAACACATTCTGAAATCACCACAATTTTTACTCACACCTTCCATGTTTACATTTTTTGCCATTATTTTTACTTTTTGTGTGTGTGACTGTGTGTAACATTGGTTTGGTGGTGATGAACTCCTTTAGATTTTCCTTGTCTAGATTCTTTTCTTTTTTTTTTTGGATTCTTTTTGCTGTTCAGATTGGTTGTTTTCTGTTATGTCATCTTCCTGATCACTGATTTGATTCTCTGTTTCATCTAATTTACTGTTGATTCCCTCTAATGTATTCTTCATTTTAGACATTGTATTCTTTAGTTCTGACTGGTTCTTATCTCTTTTTTAAAAAAGATGTTATTTATTTATTTTCAGAGAAAGGGGAAAGGAGGGAGAGAGGGAGAGAAACATCAGTAAGTTGCCTTTCGCATGCCCCCTACCAGGGATCTGGCCTGAAACCCAGGCATGTACCCTCACTGGCAATCAAACTGGCAATCCCCCAGTTCACAGGCTGGCACTCAATCCACTGAGCCACACCAGCCAGGGTGGTTCCTGTCTCTTGTTTAAGTTCTCACTGAGCTCACTTCTTCTTCCCATAAGTTCATCAAACATCTTTATAGCCAGTGTTTTAAACTTGGTATCTGGTAGATTGCTTGTCTCTATTTTGTTGAGTTCTTTTTCTGAGTGTTTGGGGGAGCTCCATCCTGCAGAGCCCTCCCGGATGCCACAGATGAGAATAAATCTACCAAGATATGACCTGCTTGGGGAGGAAAGGCTGACCAATCTCCTAGAGGAGAAGGCCCTCGAGCCTCTTTCTCAATAGGCTTTTATTGGATTTAGTTTGCATAGGAATACAGTGCGTATACATAAGGCTCATCATTGTCAGGCAGTAATGATCAAGGAATAGATAACATTCAAAGAACTATAAGGGCTTATTCTGAATCAGTGTCAGATAGATAGAGTGATGCCAAAGGGCCATAAAACTTTGGGAAACAAACTCATTTTATGCTGGGACCCTTATCATTTAGGGTTATTATAAATTACCAATTGAGGGTTATTGTTTAAATTCTTAGCAAAGCAGATTTCACAGGATTTTATGCATTCTTTCTTAGGCCTGATCACATCCCCCCCCCACCCCCAGGAACCACCCGTTCTGGCACAGGGCTGCACCCCACTTCAGCATTGTTTTAGTCCTGAACCAGGCGGGGGAAGCAAGGAAGCCAAGAGATTAGGAGACTTTTTACAGATAGAATGAGAACTCAAGCCATGATAAAGCCAAGGGGTGAGGGTCTTTTGTCCCTCCTCCATAATCCCCTAAGTCCTTCCCTGATGGTCCCTTTGCAACTGTGCCTGTCTTAGGTTGTCCCTCCCTTGAGGAATCTTAGCCCTCATTGGGTAACCAGTCATCCTCCAGGGGCCAAGCAGAGTGGAGTGAAGGGTGCAGAGGCTGCACCCCTACTGGGAGGATAAGTTTTGTCTCCTTAGTGGCTTATAGTCCCAAGGTCTTTTTACTCAGCCTTAGCCATAGGGGGTTACAGCTTCTGAAACCAGGCAGGGCAGTTCCCAAAATGGGTGTTTATGCTGTTCTTTCATTTGGAACATGTTTCTTTGTCTCCTCCTCTTGTCTCACCCCCTGTATTTCTTTCTATGTATTGGGAAGTTCTGCTACGTCTCCCAGTCTTGGCAGAATGACCTTAAATAGTAGGTGTCTTCTGAGGTCCATTCAGCAGTCAGTTTCTCTGGTCACCTAAGCCAGGAAGTCTAGGGGTGTCCCATGTGTGAATTGTGTGTACCCTCCTTTTGTAGCTGAGCCTTGATTGCTGTTGGCATGTCAGTGGGTGGGCTTGACCCACAGGCTGACTGGTTGTGAGAGCTGGCCATGACTACAGTAGATGAGCTATTGTTTGGGGGCTGACTCCATGGAGAAGGGGGTCATTTTAGTGCCGCTTTGGTTCCAGGTGAGTCAGTTCTTCAGGTGTGTTGTTTTGTGGAACTGCATGTGTAGTGGCCCTTGTGTGGTCTGAAGTCAGCCACTAGGTATACTGGTTCTGGAGCCTCTTAGGAGGGGCTCTGGTGCAGGCCAAGGTCAGCTGCTATTTGTGCCAAGCTTCCTTATCTGAAGTTGGTTGCTCCTCATGCTGGGCTTAGAGGGGCTTGGGAGAGGGTACGCTGCCACTAGCGCCAGCTTGGAACCCTTTGGTGGATACTACAATGTGAGTTGAGGCCAACTGCCACTTGTGCTGGTCTTGTGGCCACTTAGTTGAAGTTATGTTCCAAGCAGCTTCCGCGAGGCTTGGAGCCACTTGATGGGAGTTACAATGCAAGCTGAGACCAGCCACCACTTACACTGTTTGGGGCTGGTTGTCAAGAGGTACAGGTCACACTGAGGCCAGCTGCTGCTGGTTTGGGGTTTGTAGACCTTTGAGATTTGAAGAAAGTCCACAGTGCAGGCTGAGACAGGCCACTTGTGTGGAGAAGTGGCTAGAAAAGGCTCAGGCTGGGTGTGCAATGTAGGTGGGGCGGTGTCTCAGGCAGTCACCATGGCTAAGCAAACAGTGTTAGCCAGGTTAATGGAGAGCTCAGGTTTAGCGTCTGCCAGCACCTGGCAGGTAGGTATGGGGAGGGCTCAACAAAGGAACAATGGTGGCTGCCAGCACTTCTGACCTTGGAGAGAGGTGTCTTGATTTGTGCCCCTCCAGCCCATACCCTGAAGCTCGTCAATTGAGTTCCTCTCCATATGTCCCTGGCACTTTTTTTAATCTCCCCCCAAGGACATGCTTATTAATATTAGAGAGAGAGGAAAGGAGAGAGGGAGGAGGGAGAGAGAGAAACAAACTTTGAAGTGACAGAGAAACATTAATTGGCTGCCTTTCGTACATGCCCGTACCAGGGATCAAACCCATGACCTAGGCATGTGCCCTGACTGGGAATCAAACCCGTGATATTTTGGTTTATGGGACAATGCTTCAACCAGCTGAGCCATACCAGTACTAGGGCTGTCCCTGGTACTTTTTGAGCTGCTGCCCCAGCTGTGCAACTCAGAGCAAGTGAGTCTGTGGGCATGCGAGTCTGTGTGTGGGCCCTTTACAACCTGCAGCGCTTAGTTCTGCAGCAGCTCTCGGTCTCATTCAGACGTCATCCCTGCTGGTTTTCAGAGCCAGATGTTGTAAGGGCTTCCCTTTCTGGCACCAGTGCCCTTGGGTGGGGAGTCCAGTGCAGTAATTAGATCCCTTGCTACTTCAGGGGGTACCTCTGCAGAAGAGAAACCCCTCCTGATTCTTAACCACCACACCGTGGGTGTGGGACCTGACTGTTCTACATCTCCACCCTCCTCCAGTCTCCATGTGGCCACCTTGACCAGAAGTCCCTTCATTACTCTTCCAAAAAAATTTTATTCATTGATTTGAGAAAGAGAGAGAGAGAAGAGAAGAGAAGAGAAGAGAAGAGAAGAGAAGAGAAGAGAAGAGAAGAGAAGAGAAGAGGAGAGGAGAGAAACATTGATTTGTTGTTCCACTTATTTATATATTCACTGGTTGACTCCTATATGTACCTGACCAGGGATTTAATCCACAACTTTGGTGTATCAGGGTGATGCTCTAACCAACTGAGCCCTCAGGCTAGGGCCCCTTCATTCCTTTTTAAGACTGAATGACATGTATGGATAAACAACATTTTGTTTATCCCTTTTTCTGTTGATGGACATTCAGGTTGTTTCCACCTGTCAGTGATGGTGAATAATGGGTGCTCATGTCCTCCTTTTTGTTTCTGACTATTTTTGCTTGAAATGTGTTTTTTTGAGACCCATCCATGTTGCTGTGTGTGTGTATTCACAGTTGGTTTATTCTCCTTTCTGTGAAATGTTCCCTACTGCATTCTCTTTCTCCATTCTACTTTTGATGGACATTTGAGTAGTTTCCATTTCCTGGCTGCAGACAGTGCTGTGAGCACTTCTATGCAAGTCTTTTTTGGTGAATGTCTGCACATTTCTGTTGGGCGTACATCTAACAGTGGAACCGCTGGGTTGTAAGGGTGTGTGTGTTTTTAGCCTGCCTTTTCATTTGATGTTGTTACTTGAGTATTTTCTTCCTGCAAACTCACTGTGAGCATGCATTGTAATCTCCCTGGTGTGGGTGGGACTGCACTTTACAAAAGCGTTCTCACATTGGTGGACATTTAGGTTGTTGATACTTTTTTGCTGTTATCAGAGATCATTGTCTCATTTATTTGAGGGTGATCACCAAATGTGAGCTAAGGGCCCAGGAAGGTGGTCCCTGCCCTTAAAAGTCTCTTGGAACAGGTCTGGGGCCAGCAAGTAATTGGAATGAGGGTGGTGGGCTGGATATACGCATTTTTAAAAATTTCACAATCTCTTAGGTCTGTTATTTTCTCACACACCAAGATGTATTTTACACAAGCACAGTGATGAATGGCAGCAATACGTGACCTCAGTGTTGGAGAGACCATAGGGAGTGATGGGGACTATGGCAGATGGGGGACGCATGTACCTCAGCTAAACGTGACAGCCACTGCTCAGCTCTGCCCACTTACTGCCCCTTGTTGTCGGGGGGGAGGTAGGCCAGTATTTTGCTTTTCAGAGAAGCTGGAGATTTGGATTTTATATAAAATCTCCCAGTTTTTAGCTGTTGGAAACAAAGACTGAGGAACTATCGAGACCAGAGAAGGCTGAAGAGACATGACAACTAAATGCACGTGGTACCTGGATTGGGTCATGGGATAGAGTGGGAACCCTGGTAAAGCCTGGAGTTTATTTAACAGTGATGTGATGGTGTTGTTTTCTTGGTTTTCTCTGTGCACCTAGGCAATGGAAGGTGCTAACAATGGAAGAAACAGTGGGTAGGGTATTTGACAACTCTCTGCACAGTTTACAACTTTTCTATAAATCTAAATTTATTCCAAAATAAAAAGAGCATTAAAACACTTGCACACTCACACACATGCACACACACTCTCTGCACTGGGCATCAGGCAGTACTGTGCAAGTCACAAAATCATGTCTGCGGATTCTGCCTGCCAGCCTTGAGCACTGCAAATGCTGTTCTGGACCTCTTGACCATTGTCTCCAAGTCCCCCTGCCCCCTCCCACAGTCCAGGCTCTGTGCCCAGCTACCTGAGCCCTGTTCCTGGTCACCAGTCTAGGTTCTCTGGCAAAGGCAAGGGGAGCAGCAGGTGCTGCAGTGTGAGCTGAGCTTTGTCAGCTGTGGGGCAATGGGCAGCCCACATGAAACACTAGTCCCTGAACTGGGCCAAGTTCACAGTCAAGCTCCTGAATGTACCTCAGGCTGGGCTTGACCCCTCTCTGCTGCTTGACCCCTCTTTGCTGCTTTAGAGGGAAGAGTACTTCCCTCTTTCCCCTCAAAGGAAACCCCGTGGTTTCCTTTGATGCTTTGGGGAAGTACTAAAGAACAATGAACTTGGAGCCAGACTGCCCAAGTTCAAATCCCAGCTCTTCCACGTTCCTGCTTGGGCATGTTTAACTTATTGTGGCCTCAGTTTCTGCATGGGGATGATATCATAGTAATATAATACCTACTTCATGGAGCTCTTGAATCAAATGACTTAACACAGCAAAAATGCAACTAAGTGTTTAGAATGTACCTGGTGCATGCTAAGTGCTGTGTACCAAGGGCAGGGCTTGTACTCCTCCTTACCTGGCTAACCCTGGATTGCTGACTTCTGACCTTTTCTGGCAGTAGACTATCTGGGTTCAAACCCCAGCTGTGCCTATTTTTAGCTGTGTGGGTGCAGCCAGGTTATTTTGTCTGTTTGTGGGCTTAGTTTTCTCATCTGGAAACTGGGAGGAAAGATAATGTCCCCTCTGAGTGAGGGTCGAAAGGTCACGTGTGCTCAGAGTTCCGTGCACACCTGGCCCTCAGCAGGGACTCTCAGTGCTCTGTTATGGTTCTTTGAGCTCAGGGGCAAGAGGTGAAGGTGGATTAGAAACTGAACCTGTCTATGGAGGAGCTCACCTTTCCCACTGTGTCTCGCCTTCCAGCCTGGCTGATCCTGAACACCTTGGCCACCATCAGTGCCCCGGTATGAGGGGTGGCTGACTTCCAGCAATGCTGGCATTTCTCCATGAACGGTTATATCAAGCCCAGGAACTGGAGGTGGGGAGGAAGGGGCTCCCCCTAGAGAGGGTGCAGAGAGCTGGGGCATCACATGGGCTGGTGGGGACCCCTGCTCTGCAGACCACCCATCATACCAGCTACTGCCAATTGAGTGAGGCAGTCATTCCTACTTTGCAGATGAGAAGACTGAGGCTCAGCAAGGTGAGGTCATGTGCCCAAGGTCAAACAGCAGTGTGAGGCAGCTAGGAATTCAGTCTCTATCACAGACCACGCCCTTCTCTCTGCCTTGCTCTGCCTCCCAGGAAAGGGGAGGGGAGGGGAGGGGAGAGAGGAAAGGAGGAGAAGCATTTAAGATACATGGTTCTGAGCCCATGAAAGCGGCACAACTACCTATACGGTGGGCACGCACTTGTAGTAACAATTTAGGAAACTGAGACTCAAGACCAGTACACTGCTGATGCAGGACCCATCCGGGCCTGTTGGGCAGCTGTCCCCAGCCACTCAGCTGACCTGTCCTGGTTTCTGGGCCTGACATGGGGAATGTGGGCATCCTGGGCTGGCTGTTCTTCAGCATGGAGACCCGGGCCTGGGCTCCAGCAGCCAGGGCTCCAGTCTTGGCTGCCTCGCATTCTAGGTGGGAGGCCCAAGCAGTTGGTTCCACCTCTCCAAGCCTCAGTTTTCCCATCTGTGAAACGAGGCTAATGATGGTGAGGGCTGATGGCCGACGTGTTAGTGCCTGGGGCACGAGGGGTGCACAGTGAGCAGTGGACTTCCTGGAGGGGTGGTTCTGGTGCATCTGACCGTGGAGAACAGCCGGGGTGGCGGGTGGGCGGGTGCTGGCTGTGCAGCCTCCCAGGCCTGCAGGGTGCAGCCTGCACATGCCTCTCCCTGAGTGTCCTGCCCCAGATCTCGGTGCAGGAGGATGGGGCAGGTGCCTGGAGTGGTCTGGGCTGAGGTGGGTGACAGCTGTCTGTGGCACCACCAGTGGGGAGGGAGCCGGTGAGTGTGAGTATGTGTGTGTGCAGCAAAGGGTGTGCATGGGTACTGGTGCAGCCTGAGGGCTTGTGTGTGTGTCTGTGACCATGTGTGAGTGCGTGGTCACCTGTGTGTCTGTATATGAGCCTGTGAGTGTGTTTCTGACCATGTGTATCTGTGAGACTGTGCACAGTGTGACATGCATGCTTAAGAGTGAGTCTGTGCATGGGGACGTGTGTGTCTGTGGGGGTGTTTGTGGAAGTGTGCACATGTTCAGTGAACACAGGCAGGGTGGGGTGTATCTGTGTCTGACTGCCCTGTGTGTCTGTGTGTCTGTGTGTCTGTGTGTGCATGTCCATGTGGGGCGTGTGTCAGTGACAGACTGAGGGTGGCTGAGGGGTGGGGTGGGCAACTCCCATATTCTTCAGCTCTTTATTGGAGTCTCTCCTGGGGCCTGATTGTCCCCAGCCCTCTGGAGGGGTGACATTTGGAGAGCAGTAATTTCAGACAATGCAAGTGAAGACAGGCTGCCCCACCCTCGCCTCCTCCTTCCATGTTGCCCCACCTTAGCTGTAGGCACCATCCTTTCTCCTGCCCATCAAGGCACAGGGACCTTTAAAACATCAATTAAGTCCTATCTTTCCCCCACCCCATCAATTTAAAACCCATCACTTGCTTCTAGGATAACCCAGGTCTACATGATTGCCCTGCCCCATGAGGGCCCTGCCCACCTCTCTCACCTGTCTCCTGCCTTTACTTCCAGCCCCTCGCTCACTCCCCCCTCCTCCACCCTGGCCCCCTCACACCCTCACGCCATCCTTCTTTCTGTGCTCCTAAAGAGGCCACTTCTTTCCCACCCCAGGGCCTTTGCACTTGCTGTCTCCTCTGTCTGGAATACCGACTCCTTCTCATCCTTTGAGTCTGTGCTCAAATGTCACCTCTGCAGAGCTCTCCGATGCCCCAGCTAAAGAAGGCCCTGCCCGCAAGACAGGCTGCGTGCTGTCCTTCATTTCAGGTTTCTCATAGCACTTACCACCTTCTGTGTTCATGGAGTGTCTGCCCCCCGGAGTGCAAGCCTCCCAAAGGCCTGTTCTCTTCATGGTGGAATTTGCCTCAGTGCCCAGATCTGGTGGCTCAAGGGGTATCAGTCCAATAAATGAGTGAACATGACTTGTCTGGCATTTTCCTCTCTCCCACCCAGCTCTCAGCTGTATCTCATCACTGGGGATGGTGTGAGGAGCCTGGTCAAGTTCACAGCCCATCTAGACCCAATCCTGTACCCTACAAGGAAGGCAGGCAGTGGGGCCCCCTTGTCACATACTGGGGGCAAGGAGAAAGGTGCCAGCTCTAAGTTCTAGTTCCTCTTCTGCCCTAAGAGTAGTTATACCCATTACTTCAGCGATTCTGCTTCTAGATCTCTGCCCTATGAAAGCAAACCACTGTTAATCACCCTTAAATGCCCCATGCACAAAGATGTTTGTTGCATTATGATATACAAGAGCAAAAAATAGGAACCAACTCAAAAATCCAGTGAGCGAATGGCTTGTGTTACAAGGGGCTCTGAGTTAAGAGTAGGTTTTTACATTTTCAAATGGTTGAAAAGTAATCAAAAGGAGGCTATTTCATAATGTAAAAAAATTTGGAATTCCCACTTGCGTGTCCAGAAGTAAAGGTGTTTGTGCACAGCCACACCTGTCTGTTCGCCTGCGGTCTGTGGCCACTTCTGTCCCGCAAGGGTGGTTTAGTTGTGACAGAGACTGTCTAGCAAAGCGTCAAACAGTTGCTCTCCAGCCATTTTCAGAAAATTTGCCAGTTCCTGCTTTAGTAAACTGTTGAGATGTCCTGTACCTTGTAAACCCTATAATGAACAAGGGATTTTAATAACAGGAAATTCTTTGATAATGACATTGGGCAAAAGGCAACAGAACTGGGAAAAATGGGCGGGAAGCACACCGACCAGTGGCAGGCCTTTCGGTCATTGCTGCAGTGGGTTCGGGGGGCTTACCTCACGGAATTCGTCGCTTTAGAAAGGGCACTGTCCTACACACTGACCAACCTGCTGACCCTCACACCAACACCGTGAGGCAGGAACGATTATCCCTCCCATTTGACGGATGAGGGGCACCAAGGCACAGAGATGTTAAATCATTTGCCCAAGGTCCCACAGCTTACAAGTGGCAGAGCTGAAATTCGAACCCAGGCAGTCTTTGCTCCAGAGCCGGTGTTCTACATAGTACCGCCTCACACTCTTAAGGTGCATACCGACGATCCTAACGGGGGGTGATTCTGTTCCCCTGGGGACATTTGGCGATATCTACAGATATACTTGGTTGTCATACTGGTGTGTGGGGGGGTGCTGCTGGTGTTTAGTGAGTAGAGGCCAGGAAGGCTGCTCAGCAACCTACAGTGCACAGAACTGTCCCCCCCCACCAAACACAGCATAGAATTATCAAGCCCAGCCTGGTGACAACACCAAGGTGGAGAAAGCCTGGTCTACACAGCACTGCCTCGTATGATTAATGTCTGCACAATTCTGTCTTTCTAAACAAAGTGAAGAGAAGCTCTTTCTTTTTTTTCATGACTTATATTTAAGTCTTTTATTCACCTTGAATTTATATTTGTGTATGGTGTAAGTTGGTGATCGAGTTTCATTTTTTTGCAGGTAACTGTCCAGCTCTCCTAACACCATTTGTTGAAGAGGCTATTTTTGCTCCATTTTATGTTGCTGCCCCCTTTGTCAAATATTAATTGACCGTAGAGACTTGGGTTTATTTCTGGGCTCTCTGTTCTGTTCCATTGGTCCATGTGCCTGTTTTTATACCAGTATCAGGTTGTTTTGATTACAGTGGCCTGGTAATACAGTTTGGCATCAGGTATTGTGATTCCCCCTACTTTGCTCTTCTTTCTCAAAGTTGCTGCAGCTATTTAGGGTCATTTATGGTTCCATATAAATTCTTGAAATGTTCTATGTCTGTGAAATATGCCATTGGTACTTTAATAGGTATTGCATTGAATCTGTAAATTGCTTTGGGTAGTATGGACATTTTGATGATATTAATTCTTCTGATCCATGAACACGGTATATGTTTCCATTTGTTTGTGTCTTCCTTAATTTCTTTCTTCAGTGTTGTGTAGTTGTCCAACTACAGGACTTTTACCTCCTTGGTTAGATTTATTCCTAGGTATTTTATTTTTCTTGTTGCTATATCAAATGGGATTTTTCCCCCTGATTTCTGCTTCTGATGTTTCATTGTTGGTATACAAAAATGCCTTTGATTTCTGAATACTGAATTTGTATCCACTGTTTTGTCAAATTCATTTAGTAGGTTGAGTAGTTTTCTGGTGAAGTCAATAGGATTTTCTATGTATGCTATCATGTCATCTGCAAATGACAGTGTTTGTTTCCTCCTTTCCAATTTGGATGCCATTTATTTCCTTTTCTTGTCTGATTGCTATGACTAGGACTTCCAATACTGTGTTGAATAAAAGTGGTAAAAGCAGGCATCCTTGTCTTGTTCCTGATCTTAGTGGGAAAGCTCTAAGTTTTTGCCCATTGAGTATGATGTTGGCTGTAGGTCTCTTGCACATGGTCTTTATTATGTTGAGGAATGCTCCCTGTATTCCCACTTTGCTGAGTGTTTTGATCATAAATTGGTGCTGTACCTTATCAAATGCTTTTTCTGCATCTATGGATATGATCATGTGTTTTTTGTCTTTGCTTTTGCTTATGTGATGTATTGTGTTTGTTGATTTGTGAATATTGTACCATCCTTGCATCCCTGGGATGAATCCCACTTGGTCATGGTGTATGATCTTGTTAATGTATTGCTGGATGTGGTTTGCCAGTATAGAAGCTCTTTCTTTGCTGACGTGAGCAGCCATGGGCCCCACCTGAAGCCATCTGACTCTCTGAGCCCCTGGCCTTTCTACAGTGCCCCACCCTGGGGGCTGGCCTTGAGTCAGCCTACCTGCTCTCGGGGCCGGTGTTCGCAGGGGTGATGCTGAAGAAGCAGGACTGGGGGCTAGAATAGGGTCTGTTGGGAGCTGCCCAGACCCTCCACACACAGGTAGGCCCCAAGGAATGACCCCTTCTTTCCCAGTCAGGAACACACAGGGTTCTTTAGGGCTATTGGACTGGGCTGGTCCTGCTGTAGGCTCCCTCCTGCCCCAGGGCCTTTGTGCATGCTGGTCCTCTGTCTGGGGCTTTGTGACTTGTTAACTCTGACTCTGTATCTCAGTTCAGGGGTCCCCTCCTCCTGTGCCGGTCTCACGCTATTGTGAGTGGTGCTATGGGTTTGGGATGCCTAGAGCACTTGCCTGGCCTCCTCACAGCCAGCCCTCAGGGGCATTTTCTGCTCCTGGGGCAGGTGTTGTGGCTGGACTGGCCCTTGTGGTTCTTATCATGAATGCAGGATGGACTTCAACAAAGACCATCAGGGAGCTTTGAGGAACAGGACTTGGCACTATAAGTCCTAGAGCGTAAACAGTACTCCCAAGGGTCACGCAGCGAGGTTGGGGGCAGGAAGGAGAGGGACATGGGTTGGCTGTGCTTTTATTAGGGCCAAGGGTCTAGTATATCCTTTTTTTTTTAAGATCTTACCATTTTAAAAAAAAATTCCTCACCCGAGGACATATTTATTGATTTATTTAAATATTTAAATTTTTAAATATTTAAATATTTAAATTTATTTATTTATTTATTTATTTATTTATTTTAGAGAGACAGACAGACAGACATCAATGTGAGAGAGAAACATCTATCAGTTGCCCCCGACTGGGGATCAAACCCGCAACCTTTTGGTATGTGGGATGATGCTCTAACCAACTGAGCCACCCGGCCAGAGCTTATGGGCTCACTCTTTATTAGAAAATTTAAAGCGTAAGAACAGGAATTAGAGTGTGGGGAGCGAGAAGCAGGGTCCCCGAAGTGGTCACTTAAATCTAGGTCACCCAGGGCTTTCCAGGACGTTCGTGGGTGGCAGCAGCCCAATTTTTGTCTGGTTGTTTTGCTAGTTGCTGTGTCATACGGCTGGCGGTGCTTATTCAGGATGGACGTCTTTTGAAACAGATGCTCAGCAATGGGAAGCTTAATGTCAGGCCCTCACCCTGCACTTCCTGATTGCTCCACTGTAGTCACGGCGCTTTATTTTTTGTTCTAACAGGACCACGCTCCTTCCCTTCAGATCGCTTTGTGTTCGCTACTGCAGCTAGTTGTTTGAGATCTGTCTTCTCCATTGGTCATCAGTCCCTGAGCACAGATCCAGTGCCGTACTTTTTTCACCCTATGTGCCTGGCCCTGGCACAGAATGGGCACTGCAGGCTCCTGTCTGACCCCGCAGCTCCCACTCATGTCTCCTCACCATCTGTTCTCCATCGTAGCCAGGTGGACAGTCCAAATCCCAACAAGTCTCTGCTCTGCTCAGAACTCTGCAAAGGCAGAGTTCATCACTCTTCAAGGAGGAGCCAAACCCCTGATGATGGGTCCACAGTGACCCAGCCCTGCCAGCCTCTCCTCCCCCCTCCCCAGCTCTTCACCAGGCTCCTCACTCTCCAGACTCGCTGGACTCTTTTTTTTTATGCCAAGCACATTGCT
The DNA here is from genome assembly GCA_004027475.1 of Anoura caudifer. Taxonomy (NCBI): domain Eukaryota; kingdom Metazoa; phylum Chordata; class Mammalia; order Chiroptera; family Phyllostomidae; genus Anoura; species Anoura caudifer. The sequence continues at coordinate 103,896 of PVKU01000219.1, forward strand.
GCCCCAGGGCCGTTCCCGCTGCCTGGAACACTCTTCCCCAGGCACCCGCCTGACGTCCTCCCTTGCTTCTTTCAAGTCTCCTCAAATGCCCTGCCTCAGAGACGGCCCTCCCTGACCTCCCTGTCTGGAGCGGTGGCCCTGCCAGAGCTCCTCAGCTGCTGAGTTTGTCAGCAGAGCACTCATCTGCTGTCTTGCGCACTTTTGTGCCTGCTGGTCCATGCTCCCCCTTCTAGAATGTAGGGACGTTGTGTGTCTAGTGCTTGTTCATGGGGGTGAATGAAAGTACATTGATGCAGGGTCTTAAAGGGGGCTTTAACTTAGGCTGCCTCTTCCCAGAAGCAGGCCTTAGCCAAGGATTCGGGTAAAAGGGACTGATTCAGAAAAGGTTCCAGGAGTCCTCAGTGAAAGAGTGGAGAAATTAGGGTAGGAAAGGGGAGGGAGGTGAGTGGGGGGGGGGCACTGTGGGGAGAAGCAGCAGCCTCAGTCTGACCCCTGGAAAGCCCTGGGGCATGATGAGATGCGTTCAGAGTTTGGCCCCCTTGAGGCTGAGCAGCTGGGATTTTTCTTTCTTTCTTTTTTTTCCACTCCTGTAAAAACATTGCGGGAGAACAATGTGCTGGAGGTCCCAGGTGCCAGGCGTTAACAGAGAAATGTACCAAAAGGGGAGATGGCCACGCTGAGCTGGCCAAGGGTTCCGAGGGGACCGGAGAGCATGTCAGTACCCCTTTTCCCTGGCTGTCTGCCGAACAAGCTGAGACTGTCGGCATCGTCCTGAGCTGTCGTGCTGGGCTTTGCTCTTCCCCAGGATACTATTTTAGGTTCCCAAATTCCTGGTTTGGTTCTTGTCTGGCAAGGTCAAGGATGAGCATAAGAACTCAAGGTTTTGAACCGTGAGGGTGGGGGACTTCCCTCGGGAAGAGGGGGGAAGTGTAGGACCAGGGTGGGGTTCTAGATCTTGAGGATTCGATTCCACTGTGTTTCCAGGACTGCTGGCTCTCTCAGAAGCCCAGCACTGCACCCTCTTCATGGGACCCCCAAGTCGGAAGTGCCCAGGGACATTGGGGTGGACATCAGCTACAAGTTGCCCCAAGTAAGGTTCCGGCTCAGACTTCTCCATCCCAAGAAGAAAACTGAGCGAGACGGTAATGACAGTGCCCCTCCCCGTTGGCTGTGCCCCTCGCTGCATGCTTGACCTGGGGCCAGGCACCTGCAGCACTCTCACGGGTGGTCCCCCAGCAACCTCCGCAGGCTGTTCGCACCAAGTCCATTCATCCTGTTTTATGGGCAAGACAGGCTAAGAGACAGGGACACTGGCAGGATAGTACCCCACAAATGCAAGGGCATGCAGGATGTCGAACCCCGGTCTCTAAACTCCTATTTCTTCCCCCAGAAAGACTGAGACTCTCTGGAGTATCCTTGTGAGTCACCTGGAACTGATACTGGATGACAGGGACATCTGCTACATCAAGGTTTGGTTCACATCCTTGGCCCACCTGTGTTGGCACCTGCCACCTTCCTGGGCCTATCTGGCCGCATCCCAGAGTCCCTGCTTAAGAATAGCCACCTCCTTTTGTGTTTTATCAATTCTTCCCCTTCCACTTACCAATAACATGTGTGACTTCCTGATACCAAAAAAGTATAAAGAAGAAAAAAGGGACACAAATCCCACTACCACTGATGTTTAAAACAATGATAATATTAGTTACATAGAAATATACTTAAAAATGAACTGGCAAGTTAAAGCATGCCAGTCCCAGGTTCCCAGAAGAAATGTCAGTGCACGCACGGAGAAATCTGTGTGCATTTCCTGAGGTTGTTATAACAAAGTATCCCAAATTGGGTGGCTTAAACAACAGAAATTTCTCTCTCACAATTCTGGAGGCTGGAAGTCCAAAATCAAGGTGTTGACAGGGATGGTTCTGTCTGAGGGCTGGGAAGGAGTATCTGTTCTACCCGTCCCTTCTAGTTTCTAGTAGCCTCAGGAATTCCTTGACTTGTAGACAGACACCTTCTCCCTGTGTCTTTCCTCTGTAGGCGTCTGTGTCCTAATTTCCACTTTTATAAAGGAGACCAGTCGTACTTGATTAGAGCCCATCCATATGACTTTATGTTACCTTGATGACCTATAAAGCCCTTATTTCCAAATAAGGTCACAGTTACAGATACTGGGGGATTAGGACTTTAATATCTTTTGGGGGTACAGAGTTCAACCCATAATACCATAGATTTGCAAAATCTTTAAGTTTTCAGTTCAGTTTCTTTTTTTTTGTAAACATGAAATAATCATACCCTATTCTTTGTCTGCACCTTTTTTTCAAATCAAAATATATCTGGAGCCCTGGCTGGTGTGGCTCAGTGGATTGAGTGACAGCCTGCAAACCAAAAGGTTGCCAGTTTGATTCCCAGTCAGGGCACATGCCTGGGTTGTGGGCCAGGTCCCCAGTGGGGGCCACATGAGAGGCAACCACACATTGATGTTTCTTTCCCTCTCTTTCTTCCTCTCTTCCCCTCTGTCTAAAAATAAATAAATAAAATCTTTAAAAATATATATTGTTTATATATAATATATATTTCTTCATATATATATAGGCAAATTTTTTATAACAGCATGTACTGGTACAATTTAAATTTTATTTAGTTAAGAAAATAAGCAACATATTTAAATGATTCAAAGTTCCAAAGGTATGGAAGGGTGTAGGACCGAGTGTCTGGTGGGGTAGCGACTACATGCATGGCTACTTAAATGAACAAGAATTATAGAAAATTGGTGTTGCCATTTCTCAGTTGCACTGACCACTTTTCAAGAACTTTTCCATCATTGCAGAAAATTCTACTGTCTAGCATAGGTACAGAATTAAAAAGAAAACTCACCCTTCCCCCCTCCCCAAGCCAACCATGGTTTGTTTTTTGTGATTCCTCTCAGAGATGATCTATGCCCACAACTAGCAAATAGGTATCAGAATATTTCCCCCTAACTTTCCTAAAAATAACAATGTCTCCCATGTATTTTGAATGGCTGTGCAATGGTCAATGGGATGGAATTTATTTAGCTACTTCCATAGTGAAAGGGTCCTGAGTTTCCCTCAGGTTTTTAGTCTTACATCTACTTCCGTGAATGCCCTTCTCTGCAGGGTAAGTTCTTAGACGTGGAATTCCCAGGCCAAAGGGTATGTACATTTTTCTCTCAGTAGGTACTCTTTAAGGTTCTTAACTCGGGGTATCTGCTTGGGACTCCGTGAGTCCACTGAAACCCCTGCTTGTGTGGAAGTTTTGCATCTGTCTACCCACCTGGAGAGAGGGTTTAGACTTTCCATCTTACAACCAAGCAGGCCTGTGATTCCCAAAAGGGCAAAAGCAGCAGCTTCAGACTCCCAGGCGGGAGCTCTGGGCACCTTTGGCAGTGAGTCAGTGATTCTGCCTCGGTCTCCAGTGTCTCCTCAGACAGGTCCGCAGTGAAGGATCTGGAGCCAGGGATGGAATTTTTGCTGCATAAACACACTCTCCGCTCCCAGATCCACTTCCTGCCCGGGTGGGGAAAGGACCAAGTGTCAGAGGAGAGCGTCTTCCTCCTAAGGCCCAGCTGCCTAACTGCTGAGAGTACAAATCATTTACAGAACTCCCTGGGAGCCCTGGAACCCCACACCCCACATTGTTTGCTAAATGCACACGTGCTAATTACCCGGACCTCCCTGCAGACCTTCCTGCTGCTCTCCAGACAGCTGTCTGCAGCCCAGAAGCATTTGCCTTTAGGGAAACTCCATTCTAGCTGCCTCAAACACATCTCAGTAATGGTAACAGTAAGAGTTCTGCAACTTTCTGAAGCCTGTCCTGTGGGGTCCCTGGAGGCTTGGGTCCAGGGTTCCTCCTGTAGTCCTCTTGGTAAGCCCATATTAGAGGAGGAACTGAGGCAGATGAGCTCATGAATACGAAGCAGAAGAGTATGATTTAACTCAGCTCAGTTGATGGGGTTTTAGAATGGCAAAGGGGAGAGTCCAGCTCCTGCTTCCCTGGGGGTGTGGTGACAAGGTACCCCAATGTCTCTGGTTGCCTAGTTTACCACTGATCCAGCTCTGTGATGGTCAGTATTTCTTTAAGTGGGCTGGATGAGAAGTTCTACTCACAAGGCTGCTCTTTGAGAAAGCCGTGGCCACTGCTGAGCAGCCTCTGATATAGACCAGATAAAACCCTCACCAAAACACATTGTTAAGCAAGAGAGAGAGAGAGCAGAGAGCCTGCATCTGTTTTTGTGCAAGAGGAAGCATGTATGTATATGCTCGTGTGCACGTGTGCACCCACATACACATACACACATGCAGACAGACCCATCAGGTCCATGTTATCTCTTGGAGATGCACAAGAATATGGGCACAGTGGTTGTCCTTAAAAGGAACTGGGGGACCAAGGAGGGGAACCTATATCTTTACTCATTTACTCAACAACTATTTATGAAGCACATACAATGTGCCAGATAATGGGAAGAGATGAAAGAGATGCATAAAATTTTCTCCTCTCGGAGCTTATATTTTCATGGGAGAGATGATAAAATAAGCAAGTTGTATGGTGATAGGTGGGTATATAGGAAAAGGAATCATTGAGCTGGGGATGGGGTCTGCAGTCATGTGGCAGGGAGGGCCAGGGGGCTGGCTTTGGTTTTAAGTAGGCTGACAGGGAAGCGTAGGCCCAAGAGAGAAGATAACTTTCAGCAAAGGCATGAAGTGGAAGAGAGCCGCGTGGTTCTCTGGGGGAAGGGTATTCCAGGTAAAGGGCACAGCCTGTGAAAAGGTCCTGAGATGGGACTTCCAGTCAAGATGGCGGTGTAAGCAGACATGGCTCGCCTCTTCTCACAACCACATCAGAATTACAACTAAATATAGAACAACCATCACTCGGAACTGTCGGAAATACAGTTAAATGGAAGTCTGATAACTATGGGATTAAAGAAACCACATCCATCCAGACTGGTAGGAGGGACGCAGATGTGGAACAGACTGGTCCCTCACCCACTTGTGGTGGATAAAAATTCAGGAGGGATATCTCAGGAGTAAGGAATCCCAGCCCCACACCAGGCCCCCAGCCCAGGGTTCCAGGGCCAGGAAGATAAATCCCCACAACTTATGGCTGCAAAACCCAGCAGGGATTCAGTCAGTGGAAGAAACTTCTGGAGCCCCAAGCAGTTCCTTTTAAAGAACCCACACATAGACTCACCTACTCAGACTCCCTCCCTCTGAGCTCCAGCACAGGGGTAGCTGCTTGAAAGGCACCAGTGGCACACAGGGAGAAACTGAAGTGCCTGGCATCAAGGTGAGCAGAAGCCATTGTCCCTTTTCTAATCCCTCCCCCCACAGAGCAGGCAAGCTGGAGCCACATCTGAGACTCCACCAACCTGGCTCACAATGTTTGACACACCTTGGAGATCCCCAGAGACTCTGCCCCACCCACCTTACAGGCCCAGCCAAACTGCTTTTCCATAAGAATGGCTGGTCTCTGCTCTGCTTCACAACTTCCTAAGTTCTCCCAAACAAGCAAGACCTGGCCTCAGCCCTGGGTCTGGCATTGGTAGCATCCAGCCTAGATTCACAGCTTGGCTTTGCCTAGGAATCTCCAAACCCAGCACAAGTAGCATCTACCTCAGATTGCTTTATAGCTCAGACAGTGTGGCCCTGAGCAAAAACATAGGTGGGAGCTGACCTTGGCCTTCACCACCCAGGAAACCCCAGGGCCAGCACACCCAGTGGGCAGCAATAGACCTTGTCCGAGCACCACCACCCCGCCCCTGCACAGCTGATCCTCCACAGAGGGTGGAGGTTAGTGGTGAGTGGTCAGAGCCAATCCTTGCAGCTGACTGGCCTGAATAAATCCCTCCCTTTAATCTGCCAACAGTAGCCAAGTCTCAGCTACAAGAGGAAGGTGTACTCAGGCAACATGAAGGGTGCACCTCAAGTACCCAGGCTGGGTAATAGGGGAGGCTCTGCAACTGGACCCTACAGAACACCTACTACATTAGGTCATGCTACCAGGACACGGAGCCAAAGCAGCTCTACCTAACACACAGAAACAAACACAGGGAGGCTGCCAAAATGAAGAGACAAAGAAACATGGCCCAAATGGAAGAACAGATCAAAATTCCAGAAAAAGAGCTAAATGGAATGGAGATAAACAATCTGTCAGATGCAGAGTTCAAAACACTGGTTATACGGATGCTCAAGGAACTTAGCAAAGACCTCAAGAGCATAAAAAAGATCCGGTCAGAAATGAAGGATACACTAATTGAAATAAAGATACCCAGCAAATATATCATTTAGAATCAAAGGTCAGATAAAGATCATCTCAGACCAAAAAATAAATAAATAAATAAATATAAAATTAAAGGAATATGAAATGTTAAAGGGACTTATTTAAGAAAAAGATCAAAACTATGAACAATAAAATGGCAAAACATACAAATCTATCAACAACTGAATCTGAAAAACAGACTAAGCAAACAAGAACAGAGACAGCATCATGGATACAGAGAGTGTTTTGAGGGTTGCTTGATGGGGCAGGGGCAGTGGGGGGGGTTGCTGTGTGGGGTGGGGAGGAAAAGAATGGGTGAAGAGGTGAGGGGGTTAAGAAGTAAATAGGCAGTTACAGAATAGCCAATGTGGGTACAGTAATAGGAAATGCAATGGCCAAAGAACTTGGACACATGACCGATGGACATAAACAATGATGGGGGATTGCCAAAGGGAGTGGGGGGCGCTGGGTGCAGGGGAGCAAAGGGGGAAAATTAGGACAACTGTACTAGCATAATCAATGCAATATAATTTTTTTAAAAAAGAAAAAGTCCTGAGACGCGTCCGTGCCTGGAGTGTTAGAAGCACAGCACGGAGGCCTGTGGGGTTGAAGTGGAATAGGAGAGAGGCGGCTTTGCCAAAGAGCAATCAGAAGACAGTGATTTGTGACTGTTGTCAAAGAACGAAGACAAAAACAGGATTTACGAGAGGGCATGAACAGCAGACAGTCTCAGAAGTGAGAGGTAGCTTTTCCATCTTTTGGGTAAATGGATTTGCTGGCGACCAGCAGAGGTGCTGGCGGGACTGGTCTGCAGTCGGTGGGGGCCATCAAAGGTGACAGTTGCCACCGCTTTTGGGCTCTCCAGAAAACCCTGAGCACGTTTTGGGTCCTGCCTGTGTCCCCTTGCCAGTGTCCTCCCACAGGCAACTCTGCCTTCGCCTGGCCAGGCCTGCATTGCTGACCTCAGTGCAGGCCTGGCCAGGCGATACCCGGCCAAAGTCCGGGTATCGCTGGCTTTCACCCTGAGAGAGACAAGCGTGCCATGGTCCTGCTTCTCTCGAAGGGGTTGCTCTGGTCACCAGGCCAAGAACAGATGTCAGGGGCCAGGAGAGGAGCCAGCAGAGCTGGGAGGAGGATGTCACAGCAACAGGAGCTTGATGACCGAGGCTGGAGCCAGGGCAGTGGTGGAGGAGGCAGACACGGTCAGACCCCGTATTCTGCAGGGAGAGCTGACTAGAATCCCTGATGGAGTGGATGAAAGGGAGAGAGGAAGAGCCCTTCTGAGTTAGTAACATGGATGAAGGATTTTGAAAAAATATCAAGTTTAAGAAATTAGAGAAGGGTCAGCCTAGAAGGCCGTTCCGTGCCCTCTGTGTGCTCCCAGTCCTTGTGGTCGGGGCTGGGCCTGAGCCAGACCCCCAGGAGATCCTGGGGCCTTTCCAGGGCTGGGGCAACCTGTGGCCAGCAGCAGGTGGGGAGGCACAGTGGTTTGAAGCCCAGCTGGAGGTGGAACTGGTGATGGCCCGTGGTCCTTGCTGGGGACCTCACCCAGCAGGCAGCAGCAAGGTGGCCTTCTCTGGGACACTGTGCAACCTGTTGAGCAACCTGCCCAACTGTCAGGTAGGAGGACCTCTTCCTGTCACACCCTCTCCTCAGTGGCCAGGATATGGGAGGGGGAGGCTGAGGACCCTACCTGTAGTCCCCATCACTTCAACCCACCCATATTCACAACCCACCAAGGGAAAAACCCAGGCTCATATCTGCTCAGCTTCCTTTTCATTCTCTCAGTGCCCCCTCTAATGTACTAACTGCCCCCATGAACCTTAAAAAGGCAGTTTTGGGGCTGTTTTGATTCTGACCCACATTATACGATGCGTATAAATGTGGGTTTAAAAAAATCCATTTTGCATTTTGCATTTTTACCCAAATTGCATGAGGCACTGTTAAATCTTGAAAGCACAGCCTGGTCCTATGCTGACCAATCTGGTAGATGCCTGCCCTGGTGCTGGGGCTGGGCTGGAGCCCCCTTGGTTATGCCCTCTGTGGGGTGTTCTGGGAGATTCCAAGAGAGTGAGGTCAGGGCCGGGGCTGTTGGCTGCAGGGTGGGCACTTGGGGGTCCTCAGCTGGCATGGCCCTGCCGTGTGATCAGGCTGAACATCAGTGCAGCAGAAACAAGCTTCAGAAAGTGAAATTTACCTGATGGCAGGTGATGTAGTCTTTGCTCTTCTGCTCCATGCATTTTTTTCTTTGTTCCACTTTATTTAAAACTTGTGGTCTGGACTGACAGAAGTGATGTTTAGGGTTGCCGCCAACAGTGCAAATAACACTGTCAGCGGCCCTGCTGTCTGAGTTCTTCTGCAGACCGGGTCTTGGTTCTCTCAAGGGTCCCCTATCCCCAGACCTCCTGGGCTGTTCCCACTTCCTTTCCTTGCCCAGTGCTGGGGTGGCGTGTCAGTCCCTGGGAGGTGGGCCAGGGCCACACCAGGCCCACCCCTGTCACCACCTGCTGTGCTTGCTGCTGCTGGAGAAGAAGGTGAAGGACAGGTGGCCCCGGGCAGTGAGCTCTTCGTGCAGGAGCTGGAGGGGCTGCGTGCCCTGGGCTGGCAGCAGCAGCAGGGCCACTTCTGGACTAGCTCCCTGAGCACCAAGTACAGCTCCCTGCGTGCGGTGCCCCGTGCTGGGCCAAGGCAAGGTGGGAGGTGGCAGGGCTGCATCACCCCCTGGGGCCGTGGCTCTGAGGGCTAAGCTGCCACTGTCACCTTGGATGTTTTGGCCTCACCACGCTGCTCCTCAGCTGGTTAGTCATTCTGTTGGCTCTGAGTGGAACTGAGCATTTGCCTGTTCAACACCAACAATACTACCACCACCACCACCACCACCATCAATACCACCACAAACAACAACACCAACAGCACCACCAACAACAAACAATGTGTGTGCATGTGCACACCGGAGGAATGTAAGCCTGTCTCTTCAACTCTCCCCCTGTGACAGGTCCCATTGAGTGACATTAGTCTGCCTAGGCTAGGCTAGGAGTTCCTCTCCTTGGAACCAGGCCAAATGGCTGCCTGGCAGAGGGACAGCTGACTCAGGTGTCTCTAGGTTTCCCTGCAGAGGTCAGACCAAGCGACTGGCGCAGGCCTACAGTACCAACCAGATAGTGTGGGTGGAAAGCGCCTCAGAGGCTGCCTGTGAGCTGAAGTGGGGCCATGAGCTCCACTTTACGTGGATCCCAGCATTCAGCCACAGGCTGGGTGCCCAGGCTGAGTCGGGGGTGACTGGGGGGAGCCTCAGGGTCAGGAAAGGGTAGTGTGAGCACCCTGGACCCATCCTCAAAGAGAGAGATTTGTGCAAGATCACCTACGGAGACAGATCTGGAATTGGAACTTCAGCCTGAGTCTTCCACCCATTCATTCAGTTGGTCTTCATAAAACACCTACTGTTTGCCCAGTGCTGGGAGGAGAATGTGCACGAAGCAGCCCCTGATCTCTGACGGGAGCGTGGTGCTGCATGGGAGCAGAGAGTGAGAGACTGATGAAACGAAGGGAGACTTAACTGACAGGGTGGTAAACAGGGCCAAGGCTGATAGAGTCTAATAGTGGGGAGTCTAGTTTGGATGGGTGAGGAGGAAGTTTTCTTAGGGGGAAATAAATTTTAAGCTGAAAATTAAGACATGAAACAGTTTTGTTCCCATAGAAGTGTGCTCCATGTAGGGCAAACAGCAAGTGCAAAGGTCCTGGGGTGAGGGGAATGGATCAGTGTGTCTGGAAGAGTAAGCAAAAGGAGAATTGCTGTTCCTTTGTTCATTTACTTGTTTCAAGTTTGCTGCTCCCACTGGAAGAGAGGGGACTTCTGGTTCCTTTATTCCTGGGTGTCTGGTGCCCAGTGCTGTACTTAGTACATTTTTGGTACTCAAAAAAAAAAAAAAAGGGTTCAGTGAATGAATAAATGAAGGAGCCTGTGTACCACAATCTGGGGTTCAGAGGTGGAAGGCAGCAGGAGGAACCCACACGGGGGAACCCTGATCCACTTAGGTTCTGTTCAGGGGCCCAGAGTCTGCTGCAGGAGAGTGGACACCAGGGACCCTGGGGTTTACGTGAAGCAGATCAGGAATCATCTTCCCATGGGTTTTTCAACTTCTTATCAGGGCATGTTCTTGGATGAGTCTGTGAGGATCTTACCTCAGGCTCTAGGGTGCCAGAAATGCAGTCATGAAGGTGAATTGTATTCCGACGCAGTATTTTACAAAGTCAAAATCATTAAAAAAAAAAAACAAACAAACATGCCTCCTACACAACTGTCCCCGCAGAGAAGTAAGCCTGCCTCCCAGGGCAGGTGGCAGCAAGGAGGCTCAGGGCTGGGTAGACAGGCTTCCTCGGGGCCTCCCTGGTGGGGTGTGTCCCCAGGACCAGCTCTTGCACAAGGAGAGCTCAGGCCACCTGCACTCGCAGCTGGAGGCGAGCTTCCAGAAGCACTGGAACCAGAGCAGCAGCAAGAGGTCTGATCGCACCAGCCAGACCTTCCAAAACATGTGGGGCCCAGTTCTGAGCCATTACTTCCTAGGGGTGAGCCCGGCCCCCACAGACACGCAGAGTTCAGCTTGCAGATGGCTGCTGGTATGCAGGCAGCTAAAACTCAGGCATAGGGACCTTACTTTCCGCATCTCTGGCCCCCAAGTCCCCGAGGAGTTAAATGTGTGCTGGGGTGCCAAGGACTACCAGGGGCACTTTTCAAGGAGGCTCACCTTCAGGAACATTTGCTCTGCTGTCTGCACGGGGGCTTGGGAAACGCGGGGTGGGAAGGACGGCCTTTTTGGTGATTCAGGAAAAACTGCACGCGGAAGCCCTGGACAGGTGATGTGCTCCTATAAGACACATACTTAACTCCATGTGTTTATTTTTTAAGAATTTCAGTTGTGGTAAAATATGTGTTAAAAATTGTGATAAAATATGTGGTAAAAAAACGTTGACCGTATTTACCGTTTTTAGGTGTGCGGTTCGGTGACATCAAGTGCATTCGTATTCTTGAACAGCCGTCACCACTGTCCACCTGCGGAACTTTTTCACCTCATAAAACTGAAACTACTCATTGAACAGTGATTCCACTTCCCCTCCATCCCCCACCCCTGGGGAACCACAACTCCACTTTCCGTCTCTGTAGTTGACTCGCCTGGGTGCCCCCTATAAGTGGAAATCTGTAGTGAGAAATGCTGTATGTTACTTGGCAGAGTGTCCGCAAGGCTCGTGCACATGGCAGCCTGGGTCAGAACTTCCTCCCTCAAAGCCCAGTGATACTCCGCGGCATGGACAGACCTGTTTCGCTTTTCTGTCATTCACCGGCAGACACTGGGTTTCCAGTTTTGGCTCTTGCGAATAATGCTTCTGTGAACACAGGTGTACAAGTGTCTGTCTGCGTCCCTGCTTTCAGCCTTTGGGGAACGCGTAAGTCGCAGTGGATCTGCTGGGTCACGCAGTAGTTGTATTTTCTAGCCGTTCGAGGGGCCGCCGGGCTGTGGTCCGCAGGGGCTGCACCCTGTTCATGGTCCCACCGTCGGGGCCCAGAGTTCCAGTTTCTCACATCCTTGCCGGCACATGTAGTTTTCTGGGTGTTTTTGTTTTTTAATGGAAACCATCCTAACAGGCATGAAGGGGCCATTTGTGTATCTTCTTTAGAGAAATGTCTGTTTAAGTTCTTTGCCCATTTTGAGTCGGTTTGCCAGGTTTTTCGTTGTTTGTCGAACTGTAGGAGTTCTTCATATATTTTGGATATTTAACACTTTATCAGACAGATGATTTGCCAGTATTTTCTCCCAGTTGTGTGAGTTGCCTTTTCACTCTGTGAATAGCGGCCTTTGATGCACAAAAATTTATTAATTTTGATGTAGTCCAATTGCTGCCTGTTCTCAGGTATCATATTCAAGGAATCATTGCCAAATCTAGTGCCATGAAGCTTTTTAATCCATGTTTTCTTCTAAGAGTTTTATGAAAGTTCTACTCTCATGTCTAGGTCTTTGATCTATTTTGAGTTAAATATTGTGCGTGGTGGATGTCACAGGTCCAGCTTCATTCATTTGTGTGTGCTAGCACCGTTTGTCAAAAAGACTGCCTTTCCCCCACTGAGTAGGCTTGGCACCCCTGTTGAAAATCATTTGACCACAAATGTGGGAGTTTATTTCTGGGTTTTCTATTCAATTCCACTGGTCTACTTGTCTGACTCTAGGCCACTACCAAACTGTTTTGTTTACGGGAGTTTTGGGAGGCCTCCAACTTTGTTATTCTTTTTCATGATTGTTTTAGCTATCTGGGGCCCCTTGAGGTTCCCTATGAGTTTTGGGATTTTGATAGGGATTACATTAAAACTGTAGATTGCTTTTGGTAGTGCTGACAGCGATATTAGGTCTCCTCATCTGCGAGCACAGAATGTCTCCATTTATCGTGTCTTTCATTTCTTCCAGCAACGTTTTGTACATTTCAGCGTGCAGGTCTTTTGCCTCCCTGGTTAACTTCATTCCTAAGCATTAAACTGATTTAAAATAATACCAGTACTAATGGGATAAATTCTTCTTGTGAAAAAAAAAATAACATTTAAAATAAGGCGAAAGTTCCCTTTTGGTGTTACCACCCCAGATCCTGGTCCCGTCCTCAGGGGGCTAGAGGGAAGTGCAGTTATGCTTTGGAGCCTGGAGAGGAAATCTTTTTCTGTTCCTTTGCTCTGTTGGCGCATCCCAAGCACTCAGCTTTGCTTGGCGGGTCTTGCTTGCATCCTTCAGCAATGGGTCTTAGAGAGCTTTTCTTATTTCATGAAGATCTACTCTATTCTTTCAAATGCTTGTACTATGTTTCATATGTGGCTATACTGCACTTTATTTGGCCGCTTCACTCAGTGGTTTCTAATAGTGCCTGTTGGAACATCCTTGGCTTGTCTTCCTGGGCACATGTGTGACAGGGTCTCTGGGGCAGATGCCTCCATGAGAAATTTCTGCGTTACGGAATTGGTGCATTTGTATTTGCTGGCTGTTTGCCAATGTGCCCATCCATGTATATATACACCGATGAGCCAGCTCCCAGCCATGTCCAAGAGGAGCCATTTCCATACTCTCAGCAATACTTGAATTTTATCACTTGAAAAATATTACTGATATGGGTGGAAATGGTACCTTGTTGTTTGAATTTGCACTTCTGTGGTTATTTAATAAGGCTGAGCAACATCTTTCTCTGTATTTATTTTACCACTGCATTACCCTTTCCGTAAACTGCTTTTTCATATTTCTTGACCTTTGAAGAAATTAGAATACTCTCTTATTGATTCACAGGAGTTCTTAATATGATTGCAGTATATGCATCATATTGCTATTCTAAATTGTGAAAAATTCTTATTTCTAGCTCCAAGGGTTTTTATGAAGAGATTGGAGACTGTGGCAGCATTTCTACAAGGCTTCTGAAGTACGGAAGACACCGTGCTGGTTCCAGGGAAAGAAACCAGCACTTACATTTGTCTTTATCTGCAAGAAGTTGGCAGAGTGTAGAAGAGGGAGGAGCAGAGTGAGCAGTGATGAGCCGCTGACTATTGCCAGACCATGTGGCAGATGCTTTGTTTGCATTATCTCTTTTAATCCCTGGGAGGGAAGCATTATCTGTTCCCACCTTACAGAGGATAAATCATGTAAATGGACTTGTCCAAGGTCTTGCAGCTACTACATGGCAAAATTGGGATTGAAACTCCAGTCCTGCCTCATTGCAAACCTCAGGCTCTTAACCCTTTGGCTGGACTGGGTTGTGCCACAATTGGTTTCCTATAGAATAATTTAATAAAAGATCAGTCAAAGGCAGGAAACACTTCCCAGTTCCTTCTACAATGTCAATATTATCCTGATACCCAAATCAGGCAGACATCATGAGAAAAGAAAAACTAAAAACCATTGTATCTTAAGAATATAGGGGTAGAATCCTCAAGAAAATACTACTGAACTGAATTTAGCAATATATAAAAAGGATTACACAACATGACCAAATGAGGTTTCCTGAGCAATGCAAGGTTGGTTTAACATTTGTAAATAAACCAAAGTAATGTGCTACATTCATAGAATTCAGGACAAAACCCACATAACATCTCAGTAGAAGCAGAAAAAATATTTGGCAAAATCCCATACCCTTTCATGGTAAAAATAACCCACCAGACCAGCAACAGAGGGGCACTTCCTCAACCTGACCAAGGCTGTCTATGAAAAACCCGCAACCGACGTCACCCTTACCGGTGAAAGGCTAAGTGCTTTCCCCCGACATTAGGAACAAGATAGGATGTCTGCTCTCACCACCTCTGTTCAACATTATGCTGGGGGTCTACCTAGGCCATTCAACAAGAAAAAGAAGTAAGAGGCATCCAGATTGGAAAGGAAGAAGTAAAATTATCTTTCTTTACAGATGACAAGATCTTGCATATGGAAGACCCTAACGAATGCACAAAAAAATCTACTAGAGCTAATAAACAAGTTCTTCAAAGTTGTAGGATGCAAGATTAATATACAAAAACAAGTTGTATTTCTTTATACTAGCAATGATAAACTTGAAAATGGAGTTAAGAAAATAATTTCATTTACAAGAGCACCAAAAAGAATAAATTCTTAGGAATAAATTCAACAAAGGAATATAAAACTAATATTCTAAAAACTATGAGACATTGTTGAAAGAAGTTAAAACCTGAATAAATAGGAAGACATCCTATGTTCTTGGACTAGGAACTGTAATTTAAGATGGCAGTACTTCCTAAATTGATCTACGGATTCCACAGTCCTTCTCTAGCCCTATCAGAAGTTGAGCTGTCTTTCTTTCTGAAATTGACATGCTGACCCTAAAATCCATATGGACCTGGAAGGGACCCAGGATAGACAAAACAGTCTTGAAAAAGAACAAAATTGGAGGACTCACTTTTCCCAATTTCAAAACTTACTGTGAAACAACAGTATTTAAGGTGACATGGTAGCACAGTGGCCTAGGGTAGACACACGGACCAATGGAGAGGCCTTAAGGGTCTACCAGCAAGGGGCCTACAGCTGTGAAGAGGGGAAAGAATAGTCTTCTCAGCAAATGGTTCCAGGATGACTGGAATCCTTACACGAAAGAATGACTCCTGCATGCCATTTATAAAACTTATTCAAAATAGACCTAAAATTAAGAACAAAAAAACTCTCAAGAAAACAAGAATAAATTGTAATGACCATGGATTAGGCAAGGGTTTCTGAGACAGGACATGGAAAGTATAAGTAATTAACAACAATAAAAAGACACTCATCAAGATTAAAAACACTTGCGTTTCAAAGGACAACATCGAGAAAGTGAGGAAGCAGCTCACAGAATGGTAGAAAACATCTGCAAATCATATGTCTGACAAGGGATTTGTGTCCAGAATATACAAAGAACTCATACAATTAAATAAGAAAAATACAAAGGATTTGAATAGACATTTGCCTAAAAAAGGTTATACAAATGGCTAGTAGCACATGAAAAGATGCTCAGTGTAATCAAATCAAAACCACAGTGAGAAACTACTTCAAACCCACTAGCATGGCTGAAATTTAAAACAATGTCACAAGTGTTGGTGAGGATGTGAGAAATTAGAAATCTCAAATATCAATGGGATCATAAAATGGTGTGACTTCGAAAAATCAGTTTGGTGTCCCTTTGAAGTGTTAAACAGACTTTCCATGTGACCCAGCAGGTTCGGTGCTCAAGAGATCTGAGACGACATCCACACGAAACTTGTGCGTGAACGTTCACAGTGGCATCATTCATAACAGCCAAAGAGTAGAAACCACCCAAATGTTCAAAAGATGAGTGGGTAAATAAAGTGCAATTTATCCATACGACGGAATATTATTCAGCAATGAAAAGGAATGAAGTTCTGCTCCCGGCTACAACATGAGTGAACCTTGAAAACACCATGCTAAGTGAAAGGAGCCAGACCAAAAGGCTACATATTATATGAGTCCATTGATATGAAATGTCTAGAATAGGCAAATCTATCGAGACAGAAAGATTTATGGTTTCCAGGGGCTATGGGAGGAAGGCATTAGGACGTGACTGCTGATGGACACAAGGTTTCTTTATGAAGTAGGCTGGGCCAGTTTCTGATAGCCAGGGAGCTCAGGCTGACCTCTAGCTGCAGTGGAGAGCCAGTGGAACGTTCTAGGTTGGGAGTGTCGTGATCTAATTAGCATCTTGGGTCTGGGCCTTCTCAGGTTTGTGCTGCAGGTGCCTGAGAGGCAGGTTGCTCACAGTACGCAGCTGCACCACTCAGGTGGAGAGTGGCACATACCCGGAGGTGCAGCACAGGGGGCGGCTGCACTTTGTGGCAGGCTCACGGTGGAAGGACACATCCCAGCCTAACCTGTGTGCGTGGGAAGGTGGGTGTCATCTAGGGAGCCTCCCCAGGTAGTGGTCGGCAGTTCTGCCCTGCAGGCCTTTGCTCTAGCGATGCCCACCACCTTTCCCTTTTGTTTGCCTGGCTGCCCCCAGACTCGTATCTTTCCTGTGTCCTGTGACACTTGGAGCTACATCCTGACTTCTTACCCTCACCAGCAGAGCTCCACAGGGCCTGGCACACAGTCAGTGCTTAATGAGTAGCCACCTCAGTGCTGTTGAGAATCCACTGTACTCCCGACCCAGAGCAGGGTCTACAATGTTTTCTGTGAAGACCCAGACAGCGACTAGTTTAGCTTTCTCAGGCCTTGCAGGCTCTGTTGCAACTACTGCTCTCTGCCCTGGTACCATAAACACATCACAGAGAATCCATAACTGAGTAGGTGGGGCAGTGTTCCCATAAAACTGGCTATGGCCTGAATGTGTCCCTCTCAGGTTCATATGCTGCAGCCCAGTGTCGTGGAATGGGGAGGTGAGGCCTTTGGGAGGTGATGAGGTCGTGAGGATGGAGCCCCTCAGTGGGATGAGTGCCCTTATAAGAAGAGGAAGAGACCTAGCTCCCTCTTTCTCCATCCTTTGAGGACAAGCGAGAAGAAGGCTGTATGCAAACCAGGAAGAGAGTCCTCCCCAGAACCCAGCTATGCCAGCACGCTGCTCTCGAACTTCCAGCCTCTGGAACCGTGAGAGGTCAGTTTCTGTAGCTGAGGTCCCCCCGCCTGTGGTATCTGTGTCCGAGCAGCCAGAATCGACTAAGATGGGTTTATTCACAATCACAGGCTGGGGTTGGCCTGTGTACCATGGTGTTCTGACCCCTGACTTAGGGGAGTCTTGGCATCCATCTTTCTAGGAATAAAGCTCATTTTTGTCTATGTGTTCTTAGGAAATTATTTCATGTCTCTGGGCCTCAGTTGCCTCACCTATAAAATGGAGACAATAGCACTCATTTCTTACACAGGGGTTGTGAGAATCGAAAAGTACCATTAACTCTCCCTCAAGTCCTTGCTTGAGGCATGCCTACTAGGCCCTCACCCAAGTCTCCTTCTGACCCCTCTAGGAGTAGAAGCTCCCGAGATAACCACATTGTCCAGCAAGCATTTATTGAGCAACTCTTATGTGCGGGGCCCTGACAAGGAAGACAGTGCTGGTTTCTCCTTCATAGGATACACAAAGGTCTGTTGGAAGGAGGGTGATGCTGGGCCAGCTCTTAAGCTCCAAGCCCTGTTCTTCTGGGGCTGCACTTCCCCACTGGTTAAACGGGGCTGGGAATGGCTCCCAGACGTTGGGCCACTGAAGTCCTCGGAGCTCCTGAGGGGAAATGGAGGGCAGGAGGACAGCCTGAAACACCTGCAGACAAGCTTCCCAGTGGTGCTCGCCGCTCTGTAAGCCGGAGATCGCAGAATGGCGCTGTGGGCCAAGTCCAACCTGCAGGTGTGTTTTGTTTGGCCTGCTTAGCATTTAAATTTATTTTTAAAATGAATTGTCAACATTTAAAATCAGGAGATTTGGGATAAAACCCAGATTTCAGCTTCTAATTAAAAAGAAAGTCAGAAGAGCTGACACACTGGGCCTAAACAAGCCACCTGATGATGACGGGCTGGGCCTGAGCAGATGGGGCCTCCTTTCCATTCAAGCTGGCTGTCCACTGACTTTGAGGCTCAGTCTTTGGTGAATGACGCATTTTTCTCTTCCCTTGGACTTTTTTTTATTCCTCCATCTTGATTCTAAAATAAAACCACGTATTTATTTGGAGGTGTCCACTAATGATAAAATTCTATCCTTTTTAACTTCTCATTCAATAATACCTTTATTCAACAATACCTTTTTAACTTCTCATTCAACATAGATAGGAAAAGAGAGCTGCCTGCCGCTGTTTGCCTGGCTTGGAGCAGAAGCTACATAGCTGTTGAGTGAGTAAATGATTGAGTAACTATGTGTATTCGTTTCCTATTGCTGCTGTAGCAAAATCACCTTGCACAAGCTTAGTGGCATAAAAAACAAAAATTTATCTCATACTTCTGGAGATCAGAAGTCCAAAATGAGTTTCAATGGACTAAAAGCAAGGGGTTTCCGGAGTTCTAGAGGCTCCAGGGGAGCATCCATTTCCTTGTCTTCTTTCTGGCTCTGAAAGATGCCCACATTCTTTGGCTCACTGTCCCTTTCTCCATCTTCAAAGCCACCAGAGAAGCATCTTCCCCTCTCTTTCTGACTCTAGGCCTCCTGCTTTTTTCTAATAAGAGCCCTTGTGATTATCTTGGGCTCACTGGATAATCCAGAATATTCTACCTGTCTCAAGATCCTGCATTGCAAAGTCCCCCTTGCCCTGTAAGGTACATATCTGCAGGAATTAGAACATGGTCACGTTTGGGAGGGTGGGTATTGTTCTTCCTGCCACACAAGGACTTAAACATCGTTCCACCTCAGCTTGGCTCTGGCTTGAGGTTTCAGGCTGTAACTAGTGATTCTGTGGGTGTCTACATATTTATTGAGCACCTAGCATGTTCCTGGACCTGTCCTGAGTGTTATACTTCAGCAGTGACCAAGAGACTAATGCCAGGGCATGCTCTTTGAATGAGACACAGGCACTCGGGTCACCCCCTTAAGCCCACCCCGCCCACCTTAACTGAGGGTACTGAAGCTCACCGTCTCTGTTCGAAAGACCCCGCGTGAGCCTGTCCCCGCTTTCTGCCCTGTGCATGGAAGAGTATAGCCTGTGCTTCAACCCTTCAGTCTTGAGACCATTTTTTTCCGGCTGCTGGTTTCCCGGGGTGGCTTCTGCTGGCACTTAGAGATGGCAGGTCATCTCTCTCTGAGCCTCCGGCTCTGGCACACCCAGGCTAAGAGCAGGGACATCAAAGCCACTTTGAAAACCAACCAGAAAGTCGTGCTGCACTTAAATATGACAGACCTCAGCACAGCATAGCCCCGGCGGGGGCTCACATCTCCCAGCAAGCCGTCCCCAGTTTGGGCAAAGGCTAGTGTGCAGCCTCCAAGCAGAGCTCAACTGTTGGTGAAAGTACAGGAAGCTGTCTGTTTCTCTCAGCCGAGGTTCCCCCCAGGCCCTGAGTTCGGGCAGGATGTTGTCTCCAGACAGCCTTCAACTGCAGCGTGGACACACGAGCCGCCATCCACCATGACGTCCCGTTTCAGGTTGGGAGGCTCAGTTCGGCCCCGTTGCTCGGGGAGGAGAGGTTGATTTGAGAGTACAGGTATCCTGTAAGGGTTAGCTGAGGAGGTGGCAGGGTGGCCCTGGAAAGGCAACGGCACAGCCCTTATTTTGGCAGTGTGTGTGTGATTAATCAGGATGTGCTGACTGGCACAATGTGCTTGTTTTATCATGAAAGGTTACTCCCCAGTCGTATCACAGTTCAGGGTGGCTCTGCTCCATGCAGTCACTCAGGGCCCCAGGCTCCCTTTCCCTTGCAGCTCTGCCCTGCTGGCTGGCAGATGGGAGGGAGGGTGAGAATTATGCAGCAGGTTTTCATGGGCCAAACCCGTAAGTACTCCATGTCACTCCTGCCCACATTCCTTGGCCAGAACTCATCACTTGACCCCACCCAGCTGCAAAAGAGGCTGGGAAATGTTTTAGTTGTGTGTCCGGGAGGAAAAGGAAGTGTGGTTTGATGAATATGTAGCAGCCACTGTTAAGTATATTTGTTTGTTCATCACCATATACTGATTGTGTCTATGCTATGTGCCAGGTTATTGGCTAGGTGCTGAGACACACAGGTGACTGTGTTCCTGTCCCCTTCTCCAAGGAACTTTCAGGTTCAACTTCTAGCTCCATTGTTGACTAGCTCTGTGACCTTGGGTAAATTATTCAACCCTATCCAGCTTCAATTTTTCCAGCTGTGAAATGAGGGTAGTAATACCAGCCTATAAGAGAAGTAATGAGGATTAAATGAGGGGACAATTGTAAAGCCAGAAACCCAATGCCTACCTCCTGGTCAGGGTCAAACAGAGGGCAGCCGTGGACCTGGAAGGCATGAGCGGGCGGGCACCAAGGTAGGGGAAGCAGGAGCCTGGTGTCCCAGAGCTGTTCTCCCCGCCCCACATCCGGGGCCTCACTTCTCAGCTTCCCAGTAAGGCAGCCTAAGTAAGATTTAGGGCTGAGAAATATTAAGGGGGGATGGAGGTTTCTGGCATCTTCTGTTAGGCCATGGCTTTGGGCAAACTCTGGAATGACCTGTCCCTTCTCAGGTGCCCAGCCAGCCACCTCTTGGGCCCCCTTTCTCCCCCCTCTGCTCCCTCTGACCTTCCTTGCCAACTCTCCCTCCCTCTCAGTCCAGCTGAACAGATCCAACTCCCTTTGGTGGTGCTTCTCCAGCTCCTCCAGACATCCCTGCGGACCTACATTTCCTCCAAACTTACAGGTATAGACGATGGTCCCTTTGGGGAGACCTTGAACTGCCTGCCAAGTGCTCTATCTGAGCAGCCAGCTTGCTGGGAGATGGGGAGAGGGGAAGGGAGGTGGGAGGCCCTGGGAGAGAGGAGGTGGGAGGCCACACCAGGATGTTAAGCTTAGCCAGACAGCCTCTCCAGAATCAAGAACAGATGGCAGGGAGGTTTCCAAATCCATTTGGAAGTGATTGTCCGGGTGAGAAGGGTTTTGAGCTCCCTGGGGGGTGAGAGGATCATATTTCACCCTTGAAAATGGAGAGAAACAGAATTGTCCTCCTAACCCTATCTTGTGTTTGGGTATCAGAGACAGCTGCATGAGCCTTCTTTGACCCCAGGGTACTTAGCCCAGTGTGGGATAGAAGCACTGAAGTGTTCCCACTCTACCAGGAAATAAAGGGGCTGAGAGAAGACCAGGTGTGAAGGCTGTGCTCAGCTCCCCAGGACCTGTCCTGAGGAAGCGCCCATTTGTTCATTGCTTCGCTGAGCAGGCACCGTTTGCTGAGTGCACAGGAATTAGGCAGTGGGTGGGCAGGGATGTGGAGGTATAGACAGGTATTCCAACAAGTAAGTGATGAGGCCCAGAATCTGAGAGCAGTTCCCAGGCCGGCCGTGCACCTGTGCTGGTAGGTTTCACAGTGGAGCCTGAGAAGGGCCCTGAGTTATAGAAGCTGCTTGGGCTCAGGCAGATGCAGGTTTTTCACACGGACGTCTCTGAAATCAGGGTGTGTCTTCAGGTCGGCACAGGTTCATTGTTTCATTGGCAGACTTTCACTGTCCAGGCAGCACCTAAAACTGCAGCGCATCTGGGGCTGCTGGCAAGGCCAGGGCGTCCCTCCACTCAGTTGCACTGGGAGCTGCTGTCTGTGGAATGCTTTCACGTGCTGGGCTCTGCTGTGGCCCTTTCATGTGGGTCGCCTAGTGGACGCCTGGTGATACTGGGTGGCATACCACGCTGCAGATGATAATCTGAGACAGAGAAAGGTGACTGGACTTGCCCAAGGTCACTGAGCACGCAAGTGGAGGATCTTGGTCAGGAAGCCCAGGCGGTCTGGCTGCATGGCCCACGCTACCCCTGGACCTACAGGGGAGAGTGGGGGGTCCCACTGGGAGCTTGGCTGGGGGTTGGGTCATCTAAAGGGTTCCAACTTTATTATTATTATTTTTATTTTAAATTTTCTTATCATCGCCCAAGGGCATGCTTACTGATTTTAGAGAGAGGAGGAGAAACTTCAATGTGGGAGGGAAACATCAGTTGTCCGCCTCCTGTACGTGCCCCGACCGGGGTCCAAGCCCACAGCCTAGGCAGGCACCCTGACCAGGAATTGAGCCCATGACCTTTTGGTTTATGGGACAACACTCCAACCAGCTCAGCCACAGCGGCCAGGGCTTTGTGATTCCTTTTTAAAACAGCAGAACCCTTTGTGCCCAGTGTCCCTGGGTTGAGCTGGGGCTGAGGAAAGGGCAGGAGCCTGGCCTTTTCAACCTCTGTTCCCCATCTTGAAACTCCCCCAAGTTGTCTCTCTGAGGGTGTTTCTCAACCTAATTTCCATTACTTCCTCTCTAGGAGCCTTTTTAGGGATTTCCCCCCCAATCATTCCCTTTATGAAACTTTATTTCTGCAGATACAGTTGACTTTTGTTTGTGTGCCGTGTGCATAAATGCACTTCATACCTAAAAAAAGTAATTATTTCCCACCCTCCCAGAACCAATTTTTGCACTTGGGGCAATATTGCCCCCATTCAGAATCCGTGCTTGGCAGGCCCCTGGGGCCATAGAGGCCAGGTGGAGAAAACGGGGGTGTGGCCTGGTTCTCAGCCCCAGTTACTCATGGAATCCCCTGGGGAGGGTTTAGAACATGCCTGGACCCCAGCCCGGTGAGGCCGAGTCAATTGGTGAGGGCGTCCCAGGCATACTTAAAACAATCGAACACACTTCATTTTTTGGAGTGGTTTTAGGTACATACAAAGATTGGGCAGAAAGTGCAGGAGTTCCCGTGCTGCCCCTCCCCCCGTTTCCCCTGTTGTTAACATCTTGCATTAGTGTCATACATTTGTCACAACTGACAAACCAATACTAATATATTATTATTAACTAATATATAATTATTATATACTATTATTATTAACTGAGGTCCATAGTTTACATTAGGGTTTACTCTGTGTGTCGTACACCCTGTGGGTTTTGCCAAATGCATGCTCTATGCCCACCTGCACTGAATTGTGCAGAATAGTTTCACTGCCCTACAAGTGCCCCTTGCTCTACCTGCTCATCCTTCGCTGTCCCTCAACCCCCTGCCGCCACCGAGCTTTTTACTCTCTTCGGCTTACGTTCTCCCGGGGTGGCACATAGTGGGAATCATTCAGTATGTAGCTTCAGAGCCTTTGCACAGGCTGTTCCCTCTGCCTGAAATGCTCTTCCCCTCCCCATCTGCTTGGCTCACTCTCTCGCCTCCTTTGGGTATTTTTCAAATGTCATGTCCTCAAAGAGGCCGTTTGCACCCATCCTACGTATTTGTTCCCCCACTTCCCTATAGCTCTCCCCACCCTTCTTCCTGGCTTTGCCATGCTAAAGTACTATGTAACTTACCAAATATCTTTGTTTTTCATTACCTGTCCTTTACCCATCTGACACTAGGCTGTATACTCCACAAGCACACAAGTGATTTTTGTCTGTTTTGTGGAGTGACGTACAAGAGGTGTTGAATTAGACATCCATTGAAAGAATGCAGGCACGTATGAGGTGGGGGGGCTCAGTAACTCCACCCCCATTCTGCAGGGGAACAATGGAAGCTCAAGAGAGGTTGAGTCCCTTGTCCCAAGCCACACAGCTAGTTAATGAAGAAATCGGGTCTTGAACCTCAGCAGTGTAACTCCAGAGCCACCCTCCGGCCCCCATGTAGATTGTGGGGAACAGGACCCCTGGGTGGCCCCCAGTGTCCCGGTCGTCTTCTCCTGACCCCAAACTCCTTCATTCTTGGCCCCAGTTCCCTGCAGTGTAAGTGGGGACTCGGATGAGACAACAGGTCTGTCTTAGTGTGAGCTGACCTCATGGGCTGCTCTGGGGACTGGGCGGGTGAGCGATGGGGTGGTTATCCCGGTGATGACCTTGTCCATGTCCCCAGCTCCCAGCCCCCAGGAGGCCTGGCATGGCCGCCACCAGCCAGGGAGCAGTGTCCCCCACCGCTGTCCACATTTGGTGGTGCCAATCCTTCAGGAGGCATTTTCTGCCCAGCGTTAACGTTCTTGGCAGCCCTGGCAGGCAAGAACCTCCTCAGGCTGGGGATCGCACCCTCTTCAACGCCCCCTCTCTCCTGGGGCTCCACAGATGGCCGGTGCACGTGGTAGAATATTGCACAATAAATGAAGGGAATGAATATTTCCTGAGACCTCATGTGTGCCCCATAGGCAGTTTTCTGAGGTGTGTTGTTATCCCAGTTAATCTTGACGTCCCTCACGGTGGATGGGCTGTGCTCCCTTTATGGATGAAGAGACTGAGGTTCAGAGCTTCCAAGCTTGTCAGAGTCTGCCTGGGAGAGCCACCTGCCCTGATGGGCCCAGGTGGCAGGTGACGGTGCTGGGCCAGGTGGCCCTCAGGCTGGAGCAGCCAGCTGCCCCTGGGAGCCCGGCCTCTGACGTAGGCTGGGCTCCATCTGTGTACTCTGGTGAACCATTTCTAACTGTGGATGGAGGAGTATAAGCCAAAGATAATAAGAACAAACTCCGGACTGTGAGGTTCCAGATCCTGGAGTCTCCTTTTCAGGAGGGAATCCACCTGCCTGCTGAAATGAGGTGTGGTTCAGCTCAGAAGCAGGGCACTGGAAAGATATTTGTGAGGGGTAGGAGGGAGTGGGGACCTTCCAGCCTGGGCTGGGTAAGCTGCAGGTCATATCACCTGATATTGATCTGATATTTGGTCAGCCCTGGAGAGAAACAGTCATTCATTTGTTCATTCCTTCAATACGTACTGGACACTTACTATGTGTCAGAGACTGTGAAAAGCTCTGGGGACATAGCAGGGACAGAACAGACTCAGGCCCTGCCCCCATGAGGCTGACTTTCTGGCCAGGGAGGGAGCAGCAAGGGTTGGGAGGTACTTTATTAGATGGGCAATCAGGAGAGGCTACTTGGAGGAGGTGTCATTTCAGCAGCAGCCCCAGTGAGGGAAGGAGCTGGCCAGGCCAAGATTGAGAGACATCTCATGACAGCTGATGTCACAGGCTCAGAGACGTGATAGGCTTGCCCAAGGTTGGTCCCACTGGCACCTTCAAGGTGTAGACCCTCTGCCATCTTTGGTGTGTCCCTGAGCTGGGAAAGAAGGTAAAACTGAGTCCCCAGCAGCCTCTGCCGTTTTCTGCCTCTAAAGACCCAGACCCAGACCGGTGTGGCCCTCCATGGTGGGGACAGTGGGGTCCATGGGAATGGGCAGCCCTTGTGGCCTGGTCACTGAATGGCAGATGGCCTGGAGCAGGTGGTGAACATCAGCCACAGGGCACTGCTTTCCAGGTGCCAGGCCTGCCCTTCTCGGCCAGACATGGGGCGGGAGGGCCTGACAGGCAGGCGCAGGGCTCCCTCCTAATCCTGTCAGCTCCCATCCAGTTCCCAGTGTGCTGAAAACCCACCGTGTGCACAACTGATAGAGATGCTCTCGCCTGGGTCTTTCCATCACTTTACAGTTTGTAAAGCCTTCATGAATAATAATACTTGTTACTGGCGTCTGTTGAGCAAGCTCTGTGCATTGATTCGTTTACCCCTCCTAACACCCAGTGAGAGGCAGGAAGGCACAGCTCACATGAATTTCATCTTTGGAGGTCAGATCCCAGCTCTATCGCTTGCTGGCTGTGTGGTCTTGGGCAAATCCCTTACCCTCTCTGTGCCCCCCGTCTCCTCATCTACGAAGTGGGGATAATAATTGCACCAGTAACATGGCATTTGTGAGGACTGAGTGAGTTAATACCAGTGATGTACCCAGGATGGAGCGTGGGTAGAGCCGATGCTTTAGAAGCTTTTGCTGCTGCCGGGATGGTGACGATAAAGTCGTGGCAACCACCTTTGTCATCATTCTGGATCACACGAGAGGAAGTTCATGGCCCACCCAGGGTCACAGAACAAGTAGGCAGCAAAACAGGGACTCAGGCTTGGTACTCAGGCTCTTCGCCATGGTGTCCTCCCATCTCTGAGAGCGGGGATCTGCTGTGGCCCCCGCTGCAAGGGGGCCGTACCCTGCCCACTGCCAGTGCCTGGCTCAGCCCTCCTGCTGCTTCATGAGTCACAGGGAACTCTTGGAACTAGGCATCAAAGCCTCTTTCACAGCATCCTGTTTCTGATTATCCAGCGATTTCTCCCCTGACCCCCACCCAACTCCTCCATGGGAGGAGGGACAGCATGTCACTCCTCATGCACAGGCTCTGTGTCACTGTTCCCCACAACTGAGCAGGCCTGGTTCCCCTTCTCCCCTGACTCCATCTAAACCCCCTTCCTAGGCCTGGGTGGTGGGGAGGTCTGCATGGGGCTCATTCTTTGCAGATGTCTGGGGCACGGGTCAGCATTGGGGGCCCCAGAGGGCACTGCCCACCAGGGCCCTGCTCATGCATCCTCACCATCCCAGGGGGTGTCAGGAGGGTCTGCGCCTACTGGGCAACTGCCATGTCAGGCTAGGGGACAGGGGCGAGCTGGGGCTGCAGTGCCATCTGGCTTGTGAGGGTCCCAGGCCTCCACCCGCCTCATGCCTCACAGCCTGCTCCCTCCCTCCTCAGCTCACGTTTGCAGTGCTCTGGGAGAGGGATGACCTGAGCACCTCCCTGCAGCTGACCTGCTATTCTCGAGCCAGCCCTGTCCTTGATACCTCTGGCCAGAATCAGGTGTTCAGGTGAGGGGTTCTCTGCAGCTCTGAGGCCCCTTAGAAGATGAGGAATGGGGGAGGGAGATGTCAGCTGTGTGCGTGCACAGGTACCCTGACCCCCACACCTCCTTAAATCCTCCCCACTTCACGGATGTGGAAAGAGAGACTCTGAGGAAGCAAAGTGACTTACCCAAGGTCACACAGCTAATAACATAACCTGAATCTTTGGGATTAGGGAGTGATTGAGGAGTTCTTCGTCCTCCAAACTAAAGGCAACCCTGGCCTCAAATACATACTACTAACCATTATTGCTCCTCAGTCTGCAGACCTACTAATTGCCTAGCACGGTGTCTGGTGGTCTTGCACATACATGAAGCCCAGTGGGCCACCAGCTGGGCTCTAGCACTTGTACTGGGTCATTGAAGAAAGTGAGTGAGCCATCTGTCAACGGTGTAGGCCAGTGGTACTCACCTGTGGTGAGTTTACCCACAGAGGGACTTTGGGCAATGGTTGGGGACATTTCTGGTATTACAGCAGGGGAGGAGCTGCTGCTGGCTTCTAGGGGGCAGGGGCAGAGATGCTGCTAAACCTCCCGTGGTGCACAGGTCAGCTCCTAACAATGAATTCTATGGCCTGGGTGCCAGTCGCGCTGAGATTGATACACCTGGGTGTGGAGCAGCCACCGGGGTGAGGCAGCACCCCGGCACTAGCAAGAGTGGGCAGCCGTTAGCTCCCTGGCCTGGAGGAGTGAGGGAGGGAGCTGTGTGGACAGGGCTGCAGGGAGGGGCCCATAGGAGACATGCCGCCCAGTCCTCTATAGCCCCTACACTGAAGGGGAAACTGAGGCTCAGAGAGGGCAATGGAGGAACTCACCCAATATGCCAGCACTAGGCAGAGGCCGAGTGGGGATTCAAATGCAGGTCACCTGAAGCCAGACCCCAGCCCTAACCACTACACGGCCCAGCCCTCGGGCCTGAGGTGTGTGAGTGGCCCTTGCCCAGGCTGCTGATGTGTTCCTAGATCTCCAATCTCTGATCTCTGTTGAGGGTGTGGGCTTGGTCCTACCCGGCCCTGGGGCCCTGGACAGGGTGGCCTTCTGCCAGGCCTCTTGCACTGTTTCCTTTCTTCCAGGCAAGAGCTGCAGCCCTCAGGCGGCAGAGCCTCCCCACCTTCCGAGGCCCCTGCCTCAGCCAAGGTAACTGTGCCCCCACCGCCCTGAGCTCCTAACTGGTTCCAGATGCCCTGCCCAAGGCGGGACGGGCCATGCAGGCCAGGCCCCGCTGGGGAGTGTTAACACATCCACATCTGTCTGTGGGCCTCCAGCAAGCCCCACTGGGCTGCCCTCGGAAACCCCTGGCTCCAGCTTTCCCAAACATGCCCAGGTTTACATTCCTGGGCCAGCCCCTGTGGCCCCCAGCCAGACCCACAAGACCCTCGGGAGTTGGGGGGGGGCCTGCCTGCCCAGTGCCTGGCGCCTGGTGCTACCTCACTTGGCCTGGCATGCTCCTGGCAGCTGGATCAGATGACACAGGCCTTTGAGCTCAGCCAGCACCACCTCCCAGGTGTCCCATGTGCCTTCCCATGGCCCAGGGTCTCTGCATGCCGTCCTGCCCTGTTCACAGATCCGGTTCCCACACAGCCTCTGGAGCTCCCAGACATCCCTCAGTCATGCATCTCCCCTGCGTGTGGTGTCTGCAGGTCCTGGGAGTAGACGGGAGGTCCCCAGAGGCCTAGGCCGGGGTTCCCCTGCCCCTCCATCTGTGTTGCCCATGTCTCTTTCTCTGTCTGGCCCTCCTCCCCAAATCAGGAGCCACTGGAGGACGTGCCCAGCACCTGGCCCAGGGCCCAGCCCATTGTAGGTGCTCAGCCAAACGTACCTAGTGAATGGATGAACGACTGCATGTGAGTGAGTGATCACACTTGCCGACCGGGACTTCATCATCCTGCCAGCCCTCCAGTGTTGGCAAACGCCCTGCCTGGGCCAGGCCGCCTCCATCTGAGGATTGCCTACGCCACGCCAGGCCCTGCACCAGCACATCCACACGTGCGTGCACTGCTCCCCGAGCCTCACTGCACCGCATGCTCGTTCAGGGACCTCTCCGTTTCCCCCAGTCTTTATTTTGAATAATTTTTAACCTGTAGAAAAGTTATTGTAAGACACTCAACAATTGTTGATATCTTGCTATGTTTTTCTATTCAATTTACATGTTTATACACTTGTACCTTCACATACACACACACACACACATGCTGTTCCTGTGTCGCTGAGCTTTGATACAGAGATGTTTCTGATAACCTCGTTATCCTCAATACTTCAGAGAGTGTTCCTTCTCACACGGATGTTTTCTTACATGACACAATGTAAGTACGAACTTCAGGACATGTAACACGTGATGTAACACTATTATGTAGGTCACGATAAAATTGCACCCTCACCCCAATGATGTTCTTTCAAGCTGTTTTGCTTGTCTTAAGCCCAGGATGCAATCCAGAAGCACCCTGAGTCCTGGCTGCCTTGTCTCTCTAGTTTCCTAATTTAGACCAGAAGTCTGCAAACTTTACTGTAAAGGGCCAGATAGTAAATATGTTAGCCTTTACACTCGATAAAGTCTGTAGCAACTACTCAACTCTGCCATGCTATAAAAGAAAAGCAGCCATGGACAATATGTAAATAAAGGGACATGGCTGTTTTCCAATAAAACTTTATTAAAACAGTTTTCTCATGAACACTTAGGTAGATTTTCTCTCTCTGAACACCCACCACTTAGATTTTCTCCCTCTCTTTTTAAAGATTTTATTTATTTATCTTTAGAAAGAGTGGAAGGGAGGGAGAAAGAGAGGGAGAGAAAGATTGATGTTTGAGAGAAACAATTGTTTGCCTCTCGCACGCCTCCAGCTGGGGATTTGGCCCACAACCCAGGCATGTGCCCTGACTGGGAATTGAACTGACAACTCAGTTTGCAGGCTGGCACTCAATCCATTGAGCCAGATCAGCCAGGGCTAGATTTTCTCATTCGTATTTCCCTCCACTTGCTTTATCACATAGCTCTCCATCCACCTTAATTTTTGACACATTTCAAAGTAAGTTCCCCTAAACATTTCATTGTCGTTAACTACCTTAAAGAAAGATCTTGGCATTGACAATTTTGTGGTGTTCAGGCAGTTGCTTTGCAAAGCAGCCTCCGTTTGGATTTGTCAGATTGTTTGCTTGAGATGAGATTTGGGCTGAACATTTTTGACATGGGTACCACTGAGTTAATGATGCTGCGGGGGCGGGGGGGACTCTTAAAATGCCGGTTCTCCCCTTGTTCCCAGAGGTTCTGTTTTCACAGCTCTAGGTGGGGGCCCAGAATCTATGTTTTTGGCAAGTGCCCTAAGTGATTCTGCTCAGCCAGCCAGCCTGGAACATTATTAGCACATTTCATTCAGTTTTTATCCCAGCACTAATAAAGTGATACCTAATAAAGTAGGTGTCTCTATTCCAATTTATCAGATGAGAAAGCAGAGGCTCGGGTGGTTAAGGAACTAGCTGGAGGTCATTCACCCATAGGTGGTAGAACCAGAATTGGAGTCCTGGTTTGTTCCACACACTGCCCATACGTTGTCCACCGCGCTAGGCTGCCCCCTGCTGCCTACATGGTAGTACAACTAGAATTCTTGCCTGCTGCTCCCAGGCCAGTAGCTATCTCCATCAGTATTAGAGTGTTTTG
The DNA here is from genome assembly GCA_004027475.1 of Anoura caudifer. Taxonomy (NCBI): domain Eukaryota; kingdom Metazoa; phylum Chordata; class Mammalia; order Chiroptera; family Phyllostomidae; genus Anoura; species Anoura caudifer. The sequence continues at coordinate 134,531 of PVKU01000219.1, forward strand.
TGCAGTGAGGTTGTCATGGCCACCAGACCTGGTGGCTTCAACTCAGACCTGGGACTGCCATTTCATCAGAGTTCACCCAGTCCAGGAAGCTATGGGTCCCTCAGGCCTGGGGCTTTGGGAGACAGAGCTTACAGTCTGGAGCAGCATCTTCCTGAACATTCCATCAGAGACTGGTTGAGGAGGTTTCTCCTTTGTTTTTCTTCTGACCCAACTACTGTGCTCCAAGGGTGAGGCCAGGAGTGTGTTGTTGGTAGAGGAGCACCATTTCTACATCAGCAGCAGGCCCGTGCTGCTAAGGCCTTCTCACTAACATCATCAAGCTGGAGCAGACCTTCCCCCAGGTATGTGGAGGATGGCCAGGGCCAGGCCAGGCCAGGCAGGTGCCTCCTGGGAACCCTTTGAGAAAAGATTAATTGTGCAGGTTCCCAGGGAGACCCAGGGCAGGCAGGGCTGTAAAATGGGCAAAGTTGGCTGGGGTGGACTCTCAGATGGTCTCCACGTCCTTCCTCCCCACTTTCTTCCCTCCCTCCCTTCCTTCTACATTATTTATTGAGCATCTACTAGGTGCCAAGCCCAGCACCATTCCAGAAGCTAGGGCTATTGCCTAGAACAGGATTGATAAGTCCTTCCTCTCATCAAGGATACAGTCTAGTGGGGAAATTGCCCCGAAACCACACAAATAAGCAAATACATGTATCAGATGGTGATACATACCATAGAGAAAACGAAACAGGTGATGTGAGTGAGAGTGACTGGAAAACGATTTAGATTAGGTGGCCAGGACAGCCCCATTAAGGAGGTGACATTCGAGCTAGCTCAGGATGACAAGCGAATGTCAGTCATTTGAAAATCTGGTAGAAGGGCATCCCAGGCAGACAGAACAACACATGCAAAGGGCCTGGGGCCAGAATGAGTTTGGCACTTTTGAGGAATGGCCCCTGGGCTGGAGCAGATTGGATAAGGAGGGACGTGATAAGAGGCAGTGGGGGTACTATGGTACAGGGCACGTTGGGCCACAGGGACAAGTTTGGATTTCTTGTCTCTGATATTGGAAGCCTTTGAGGTCATGATCCAAATGACGATTTCAGATCCCTCCAGCTGCTCTGAGGTGAGGGTCCTACAGGGGACAGCAGAGACACCAGTGAAGAAGCCACCAAAGTGAGCAGGATCAGAATTGGCCCCAGTTGGGGGTAGTGGACATTTAAGAGAAACGCCCCTCCTCTCCCCAGCAGGCCCCCTGCAGTGCCCTCCAGCCACCCTCTGACTGTGGCAACCACCAGCAATGAGACAGTCCCTTCCTGAGCTTTTGCACAGGCTGTTCCTTCTGCCTAGAATGCCCTTCCCTGTTTTGCTCACCAACTTGAATATATTTCATGGCTATCCTTGTCACCTTGTCCCACCATTTTTCTGTCTTTGTGGCTGTCTCTGCCCTAGCCTTGGAGCCCCTGCAGGACCGGAGCTAGCCCTGGTTATCTTTGTACCACATCATTCAGCACTGGGTCAGGAACATAGTACCTGCTCACTAAACATTTGAGAAATCCTACTACCAACTGTAGCAGCTCCCGTGAGGTGTAGCCCTGGGCTAAGCATACCACTCCCATTATTCTTCCCCCATTTCATAAACAAAATGGGCTCAGAAGGGTTAGGAAGCTGCCCCAAGGCCACACCGCTTGGGGGCAGAGGCCAGAGGCTGCTGTCCTCTTTACAGGGCCATGCAGCCTCCTGCGTGTCACACCCTCTGCAGCCCTGCAGTGCCCTCCTCTACGGTATCTGCCCATCCCTAGAGACGTCTGGCTTTCGACCTGTGTGTACGACAGCTCGGAAAACTGTTAGTGCGCCACAAACGGCCGTTTTGTTCCCTCTTCTGAGAGCTGCTCTCCTTTCCTGCTCTCAGTAAGCAGCCCCAGTTACCCGGCTCTGCCTTTGTGGTCCTGCTCGGAACCCTGCCTGGGGACTGCCCCTGCAGACCTCGTACTAGCGAGTCTGTGGCACCTGCGTCCTGCACCAGGCAATGCTGTGGGACAGCCAGGAGGTGGCCCTCAACGGGAACCCTTGTGGGCCCTTCCCCTAGCCTGTCTAAACCTCTGGTCTGCAGGGGGAGTGTCTGAGAGAGGCTGCTGGCAGGGGCGGCCCTCTCATTCCCTTGCTCAGCGAACCCTCATCAAGCACCCGCTTATCCCCGGAGCTGTCTGAGCAAGCAGGATCCATCTGGAAATGAGATGGCCCAGGTTCCTGCCTGCAGGGAGACGGGTGGTGAGCAGGGACATGCATGTGAACACAGTGATGTCAGAGTGTGGTCCTTTCCAAGAGTGAGAAGGGCTGTAAAAACAAACAGGGTGTGGTGTGAGGGTGCAGGGCTCCTTCAGGTGGGGTGGTCTGGAAAGCCTCTCTGAGAAGGTGCTACTGAAGCTGAGCCCTGAAGGACAAGGCGACACTGGCTGAGGTAGAGGTCTGAGGACAGGCCCTGCAGGGGGAGGAAACAGAGGGTGCAAAGGCCCTGAGATGGGAATGGGCTTGGTGGCTGGAGCAACAGTGGCAAGGCCGGTGTGGTTGGAGCGGACTGAGGTTAGGAGAAGGGAGAAGGGATGAAGTGGGAGAGGTTGGGGGATCGGGTCACACAAGGTCTCACTCCGCATAAGGAGCTGCGTTTTACCCCAAGTGGAATAAAAGAGAAAGCAGGTCCAGGGTGTGGAAGGTGTGGCAACTCTGAGCATCCCCAGGAGGTTTTAGAGCCGAGGATCACCAACTGCAGGTTGGCAGGACAGGTGAGTGCCACCCACAGCAGTCCCACAATGGCACCTGTGACCCCTGGGGTCCTCCTGGGAAGGTGCACACACTGTCAGCTTCCCTTGGAGGAGCCCCTCACACAGAGTAGAGCCCGCGGTGCAGACCCGGCCCCAGGGCAGGGCTTGCTGGGTGGCCTGTTGGAACTCCCCCAGGGTCATGGTTGCCACATGTGCACTTCAGCACACCAAGGTGGTGTGCATGTGTGTGTGCACGGTGGGTTTGCAGAGCACGGGGCCGACAGGGCAGAGGATGGAGGGAGTGGGGTGTATGGCTCTGCACATGGGGGTGTGGGTGAGGTCAGTGTTCCCTGGGCTGATGACCAGATGATGCCTCAAGAAGCAGCTAGTGCCACAGCCGTGCACAGCTCCTGGGAGCCTGTATGGGACAGTGGCAGCCCTTCCAGAGAGCTCAGAGTTTGCAGAGGTGGCCATTGTCTGCAATGGGGTGGGGAGAGCAGAGGTCTTAGGTGGACTTCTGCTCTGGGGGTCCAGGAAGGCTGGACCAATTGAAGGCTTTACAAGGTGGGGTCAAGTGGGGATGGGGTCAGGGCAGCTGGATGTGGCCTGAGGGATGAGGAAAGAAAATCTGGAGCCAGGAGACTGCCCGCCGTGAGGCCTCAGCTATGGGAAACCCCCTGTGTCACACCCAGGGTGGGTGAGAGGGCAGGTGGCCCAAGTAGGTGTGGGGCATCCATGGGGGCCTGGGTCACTGTGAGTGTGAAGGACAGGATGATACAGCTGTGGGGTAGGAGATTGTGTCAGTTGGCTATTACCGTGTCACAAATGTCCCAAAATTCAGTGGCTCACAATAAAAAGCGTTTATCACTGCAAGTGAGTCTGCAGGTCAGCTAGGCAGTTCTGGTGTTTCTTAGACATCAAGGTCCTCCCAAGTTGGTCAGACAGCTCTGCTGACCCTGGCTGGGCTCTCCAACTTGTTCAGGGATGGCGGCCATCAGCTGAGCTAGGACAGTCTCCTTGGCTGACACATCCAGGCTTTCTAAGTGGTGTCTCCGCCCAGCAGGCCAGCCTGGGTTTGATCCCATGGCTGGGCAGCGGTCCCAGAGAGCGAGTGGGAGCTGAGGCGTCTTACGGCAGTGCCAACACCACTGAATTATATCAGCAAATCCCAGCCCTGCTGCAAGGGCTGGGGAAACAGTCCACCTCTTGGTGCAGGGTTGCAAAGTCATTGCAGGAGTAGAAACTGGGGCTCTAAAAGGGACAGTTAAGGGAGTATATTGAGTGGTATGGAGACCAAGTGAGGGTGTAGCTTCTGAATTTTGTGTAGATTACCTGAGTGTGTGGCCCCCCGTGGCCCCCTGCCAGAATTGGTAGCCACATCAGCTGAGATTCTCCGGAGCCCGCAGGCCTGTAGCTGATGTCCTCAGCGTACAAAGCTGTGTCTTCCTGTGCCCCCACCCAGTGGTGCTCACACCTGCTGCCCTTCTCCCTGCCTGTACTCTGAGCATTCAAGAGGCAGCCACTGGGACGACCTGGTTGTGGGCTGGGATGGCAAGGACCCATGGGCATGGGGCTGGAAGGAGACCCTGGGAGGTCCGCCCTGCAGCCCTGAGCGGGAAGCATTACCAGGGCCGATCGGCCTGTGCCCAGTTCCCGAGGGACTGCAGGAAAGGCACAGGGAAGGGCAGGAGCCTGGCCTTCCTGCACACCACCTGTGCAGCACCCGGAACACTACCAGCACATACTGGAGGCCTGTCAAGTCCCAGACACATCAGTTCCACCTCCAGACGATGGCACTTCAGCTCAGACAGAGGTGGAGTCACAGAGGTAATAAAAGGCAAGGCTGGCATCCAAACCCTTTAATGCCTCCAGCACCTCTGTCCTCAGCCACCATGTGTGCCACCCCTGGTCCCATCTGTCACATGCTTGGCCCTATCTGTTCCTTCTCCAGGAAGACCTGACCTCCTCCTTTGCAAAACAGGCTGGAGCTCTCCTAGGGCCTCCCACAGTGCTGGCATTTTGCACTCAGGGCCAGTGGCCCCTACACCTTTGACCCTGATGAAGGTTGTCTGCTGGGTGGGAACAGCCTCTCCCTGTGAGGCCTCTGGCTCAGCCTTTCTCCCTTCCCGGGCCTGGCCGTGGTCTCCTCCTTGCTCTGGCTGAGGAAGGGCCTTCCTGAGACAGGGGCACCAGGCAGAGCCAGCAGGTGAGCAGGAGCATCTGAGGTGCCCTTGTCCAGGTCTCAGAGGTTGCTGAGCTGCAGGACTGAGCCTGTACGCAGGGGGAGATCTGGTTTATCAGTGATAGGACTTCTCTGGAATCAGATTCCTGAAGCACCCTGAAGGGTCCTTCCTCCATTCACTCCTTTATCAATACTTTATTATTTATCGATTTTTATCCTCACCAGAGAACACTTTCTCATTGTTTTAGAGAGAGAGGGAGAGAAACATCGATGTGACAGAAGCAACGACTGGTTGCCTTCCATACACGCTCCTGGCCAGGGATGGCATAAGCCTCGCCCAGGGATGGAACCCGCAATGGGACGATGTTCCCACCAACTGAGCCACACTGGTCAGGGCCATCAATACTTTATTAAGCACTTACTGTATGCCAGGCAGTGTTCAGGGCACAGACATGTTCCCTGCATTGATTGAGCTCACATTTTGATGGGGGAAACCATGTACAAGCATCTCTGATTCATCCATATAATCATTTGTTTAGTCAGTAACCACAGGGCGAAGGGCCAGAGCAGCTGGACTCCCAGTGCAGCTGGGTGGCCCTGGGCAGCTCACTGCAGAAAGCCCCCAGCTCTGGGGCCATGTGGTAGTGTGTGCCGGCTGTGCTGTGGGACCTGGAGCCACTCATTTCTCAGTTGTGAGCCTCGGTTTTCTCATCTGCAAGTGGACACAGTGACCTTCCCTGACGAGTGCAGTGGGAGCTCTGGGAGAGCGGGAGAGCAGGTGCCCAGCACCGGGTAGGCACCCAGGGAGCAGGGGGGCAAGGAGCCGGTGACACCAGTGGGCTTCTGGGGGCTGGGGGAGGTCAGGAGCTCAGGTTCCCTGAGGGGTCAGGCTCAGGGTGCTGATTTCCAGAGCCTGGGGCAGGGACTGGGCCATGGGGAAGTGGGGACAGCCAGCCCTGAGGGCCCCGGTGCTCCTGGGTTTCCCACCCTGAGTTCCTTTCACCTGTAGGCCCAGCCCCCTCAGTGTGCTCAACAAAAATCCTGCTCCCGGTGGCAGAACTGGCTGCTGTGCTGACCAGGGTTCCACTGGTGAGGTTTCTCCACCTGGTCTCCTCTCGCTGGCTGTGGGCATTCTCTCTTGTGGGCCTTGTCCCTGCACAGGAGCCCAGTGCTTGCTCTCCCGGAGCTCCCCGGCTCCCAGTGCTCTCTGGCTCCAGAGGCTTCCACTGTCCCAGACAGACAAGATCCACACAGAGGCCATGCCAGAGCACATACTCGCAGCCCCCTGTGCTGCACAGAGCTCCCAGGAAAAGTGGAGACTGACTAGGCCCCCCTGGCTGGCCACTCCCTACACCTGGGGCTCTGTGACCTGCCCAGGGTGAGTCTGTCCTGGGAAAGGGGCCCAGGAACTGATGGGAAGGTGCTGGTAAGGAGAGAGGCAGGCACCGCAGAGAGCAGGGACAGCAGTTGCCAGCTGGGAGACCATGGGCAGGGCATGCCTCGTCTCTGAACAGTCCATGTCCATCCGAGGAATGGGAGGAGCAACGGGGTGACTGAGATTTAAGAGGTGTGACACAGAAAGAACGCTCACTTGACCCATAAACAAAAGCTGCTGCCATCACAGTTAGAGGTGAGGTGTGGGGACCCTTTTCTCCAGAACATTCCTCCTGGGTCTGTTGGCTGGTGGATCGGCCTGCCCTTCCTCCCATCGCCGACCCACCCTTTATCCACCCCTCTCAGGGGTAACAAACTTACTGTAAAGGGCCTGATAGAAAATGTTCCAGGCTTTGCAAGTGGCTTTGCCACTGCAACGTGAAAGCCACCACACGTGATGTGCAGTGAACGGGTGTGGCCGTCGCCCAGTGGAAATGTGTTTGTAAGAACAAGCAGTGAGCCGGATTCGGTCCATGAATCATAGTTTGCCAACCTCTGGTCTTTTCATCCCCTCATTCAGAAAACATTTTGGGGGTTTACTTATGCCAGGCCCCGTTCCAGGTGCAGGAACAAGGCTTGCGAAAGGGACAGCCCAGTACTTGCTTTTCTGGAGCTCACATCCCGGTGGCTGGAGGATAAACAGGATGTGTGACAAGTTAGACTTGGTGCATGCTGTGGAAGAGCAAAGCAGGAAGGGACAGGGCATTGCAGGGGCCTCTGACAAGCCAAGCTCTGCTGCAGAAGCAGCCAGTGCAAAGGACCTGGGGTAGGAGCGTGCTTAGGGTGTGTGAGGTACACAGGGTGGCCACGCAGTGCGTGAAGAGGCAAGGTTCGGAGGAAAACACAGATCCCTCAGCTATGCCAAGGAGACTGGTTTCTCCTCTAAATGCAATGGGAAGGCAGAAGGCTTTGAGCATGGGGGATTATACCTGATTCTAATTTTTTAAAGGTCATTCTGGCTCCAAGTAGAGGAGAGGCTATGGGAGTAGCGGGTGGCAGACCTGATAGGCTATTGTGCCAGTCCTGGTGGCCGGGCCCTGGGCATGGTGGGATGAGGAAGCTGTGCGTCTGCACCCCTGACTGCTGGCATGTCTTGTCCCAGGCCCTCTCCGTGGCTGGGAGCACACCCTGGATCAAGGTGGGCTCCTGCTGCATTCCCACTGCCAGCTGGAACTTGCTCCGGACCCGGACCACAGCCTGCACCTGAATCTGACCCTCCATGACCACAGCAGACCCTGGACACCCGACTTCTCTGGAGAGTTGGAGGTGGGTAGCTGGGTTGGGGCAATGTGCCCCTTGGGGAGGTTCCCAGACTTCCCTTGGGTTTTCCTCTGGCCAGGGGGCCCACCACTGCCTGGGCACCCATGCCATCTAGTGGTCATTATTGGAACTGTAGGCTGGTACCCTGGTGGGGACCAGAGCTTAACTGTGGGTGGGACCCCCTGGGACATGGCTGACTGGGGCTCCAATGTTGGGATTTCTGGCACCTGCTCTCCTCTTGTGGAGGTCCCCCAACTGCAGCCCTGAGACCAAGCAGTTCTTTCTTATAACTGAGAGGCAGCTGCTGGCTCGCCTGGGTTTGAATCCCAGTCTCACCTCTCCCCAGCTGGCAACTTGCTTAACCTCTGTACCCCAGTTTTCTCCTCTGTCAAGTGGGTGATTGTACCTACTCTACTTCCTATGGAGTTAATAGTGCAAGGATGAAACGTGTTCATTTGTGTAGGCTGCTTAGAGTAATGCCTGATACAAAGTACCCACGAATAGCTAGTAAATATTAGCGATTATTATTATTAGCTATAATTGGCCAAGTCTTCTCATCCCCCTCCTGCCTCCCAGCAGCCCAGGGAGGTACAAAGGGGCAGAGTTGGGTTGGATACCTGCTGCACCCACACCTGGCTAAGTGATCTTGGGAAGGGACTTCCTTGAGCCCTGTTCACTCATGTGTAGTTGGGAATCAGATATATTTCATAGGGTGGTTGGGGGGTTCTGGGCACCTTTCCCTCTGCTGGGCACAGCAAAGGCACACAGTTGGTGTTCCACCATTGTTGCCAGCTGTCTGCCCGCGTCTTGTCCCCCTGGCTAGGTGATCTTGATCTTCTGACTTTCCTTCTTCAAGCCTCAGTCTTTTCCTCTGTCAAATGGGAGCAAATCCCAATCCTGCCTCCTTTGCAGAGTTGGGAGGGAAAAAAGACATCTGCACAGTGCATGCACACAGTAGGTGCCCATTGGATGGGTGCTTCCTTCTATTATCCAGAGTTCTCTCAGCCCATTTCCAAGCCCAGAGCTGCACCTGGTTCAAAAGAGCTTTTCTCCCTAAGGTTCTCCAGGGCTGACCCTCATTTTTCACCAGCCATCCGGGCCCCCAGCTGCTCCACATACAAGCCCGGTGCCCATGGCTGCCTCCCTGGAATCGGAGACCTGGAGCAAGCCTTTCTCACTTGCCCACCCCTTCTCCTCTTGTCCGTTTTGGGGTTTGTGGAGTGGACAAGAGGCCTTTCCCAGCCTTGTCTGGTCCTCACACCAACCCAGTGGCCCCTGTGCAGAGGAAGGACAGATTCTGAAGGTCTGGAACTCACCCAGGCTGCGGCAGCCAGCCAGCAGGGCCCTCACCATTTAATGACAGCAACTAGGGCACAGCAGGGGCACTGGAGGCCAGGGGGGCAGAGACTGGAGTGTGATCTGCAGATGCCCCCCCTGCAAATTCCCCTAAGGACTCCCAGGCTCTACCCCCACCCAGCCACTCAGAAGTCTCGGGGGAAGGGGACTCGGGAAGCTGCATGTTTAGTAAGCACCCTGAGTCAGACTCCGAGGGCCGCTGCACCTAATTGGACCAGCTTGGTATGTTAACACAACAGAATTACTTCTCTCACAGTCTGGAGGCCAGAGTCTGAAATCAAGGTGTCGGCAGGGCCGTGTTCCCTCTGAGGCTCCCAGGAAGAGTCCTTCCTGCCTCCTCCAGCTCCTGGTGGCTGCTGGCAGTGCTGCCATTCCTTGACTGGTGTCACAGTGATGAGGTGGGGGAGGAGCCTATGGGGCCCCCTGGAGGTGAGAGTTGGGAGGAGGGTGGCTGTTCCCCCTGGGGCAGAGGCCATAGCACAAGGAACCCCAAACTGTTTGGGCCCAGCAGGGCCAAGAAAACTGGAAGCCGCCTGCCACGCACAGCGAACGTCCTCCGTCTCTGTTGCCAGCACCGAGAACCTTCTGTCCACCTTGTTCCTACATGGCTGCCCTGAATCTCCCCCAGCCTGTCCCTCCACATCTGCAGTCCAGGGTTGCAGCTATTGGGGTCCAGGTGCAAGCTGGATCTGAGGCTTGGATGCCTGGTGGGTAGACTGTGTTGGAGTGTCAGGGGTGCATGTGGAGAATGGGAAAGAGGTCAGGGGGCTCCTGTGCCCCTGCTCACAGGCATGGGGTTCTTCTGTGCCCCAAACCTTAAATTGATTCTGCCTCAATTTCCCTACCCAGGTATAGCCAGCAGTCACCCTGGATAGCATGGTGGGCCCCTCCTGACACTGTCTCCGTGCGGCTGGGGGCTGTACAGGCAAGTGGCCGGAGAGTAGCCGAGATGTGGTGGCAGGGCCAGGCCAGACAGGTTTGACCCTGCACCCAGCTCCGCACCCAACCCCAGGGCCCCTGGGCTCAGGCCCTCACACTGGGCCTGGGGCACTGTTTCAATCAAAATGTCCTGACTTCGGCCTGACTTCTTTTAGAACCCCCTGCCTTCTCATGGACCTACAGTCTTCACATTCTTTCAACATGCTGTCCCCCTCTGGTAGCTAGTATCTCTTATTCCACTGCCGTGTTTCTTTTGGGGCTGCTGACCACATCTCTTCTGTCCCCACCTGATTTCTGTTGGGAACACAGCTTTATTTCTATTACGCCCACTGTCATAGGATTCCAGGGCCTGTTTCTGGTTCTGTCAAAAGCACCTGTGTGGCTGAGCTGGTTGTTAGGGCTTCTGTCCTGTTTACTAAACACAACTGCCCCAAGCGCCCTCCTGGTGGTGCTGGGAACCTCTGGCCTCCCAGCCACTGGCCGGCCCAGTGGAGAGCTCCCAAGACCCTGCAGGCACCAAGGCCCACGTCCCTCTAACTGGCCGTTAGAGGCTCTCTCACCCCCGCTTAGGTCCCTGTGCCAAGAGTTCCAGGCCACCCCCAGGGGATTGGCTAGGTACTCATAGCCATGGTTTGTCATGAGGAAAGGACACAGACGAAGTCAACAAAGTGGAAAGTGCAGGGATCAAAGCCCCAGAGACCAGGCATGATGTTGCAGATACCTTTCCTGGGGCAGGGGGTCGGGGTGGTGGTGCAGAGAACACCCCCAGTTTCCCCAGCTTTGAACTGTGACAACACATGTCAAACGCTGTCCGCCAGGGGAGCTCATCAGAGACGCCACACCCAGGGCTTTTACTGGGGCTGGTCACGGAGGCGGCCTCTGCCTGGCATGTCCCACCACTCCAGACTCGCAGGAGGAACGGGGGTGTTCAGCATAAACCACTTGTCTGTACAGTGTGGGCGCAGTGAACCCTCTGACCAGCCCCGGGGATGGTGGGCTCCCTCCCGAAACCCAGGATCCCTGATGCACTGTGAGCAGGCCTTTTGGAGGGGGTCTCGCGCCCGCCACGCCAACTCTCTGGTGCAGTCTCTAGCTCCGCCACCTTCTTCCAGGTGCAGATCCTTCCTACCTCCTGGGAACCTGGGCCTCAGGGCTGGTTTCTGGCCTGGGCCTGGGAGGTGGGCCTTGGCATCCTGCCTGCCTCCAGGACCCTAGAGGCCTCATGGTGGGCGGTGGCTGCTTGTTGCAGGGCCCCCGGCCATGAGGAAGGATGCCTACTTGGAAGCGACACTGCAGCCCTAGGGTGAGGTGCAGTGGGAGCAAGCCGAGGAGGCCATGCAGCAGCTGCCAGCCTGGGTGTCTGGGACGCCAGGGCCTGGGGGGCCAGGCCCAGCGAGGCAGCGCTGTGGGCAAGGGGCACCCTGTGGTTGGTGAGGTGGGTGAAGGGGAGGGCTGTGGCTGTGCTGGGCGGGGATGGCCCTCACAGCTTGCACTGCCCCTTCCTCTCCAGGCCTCCCACTGGGTGCTGTCTTGGGCTAAAGCTGCCTCCTCACGGGCGCTCATGGCCTGTAGGCCCCCTGGACCTGCACAGCCTCTCCCCTAGGTTCCTGCCCTGACAGGCACTGCACTCAGACTCCCTCGGTCTCACTGCTCAGACGGCAGCCCTGCCACATGGACATTTTCAATCCCAGCTCACAGGTGAGGAGGCTGAGGCCTCTTCATTCTACGAATGCTTATGAGTACTTTCCCTGAGCAGGTGTACTTCAGGTGGGCAGACACAGCGGTCAGTGAGACAGACTCCTGCCCTCATGGAGGCCACAGCTTCCTTGGGCAGGTGGTCACTAAATACAGTAATGAGGTATCCACACCAGTGGTTGGCAAATCTTTACTATAAAGGGCCCAAGAGTCAAGTTTGTAGGCATTATAGACCAGATGGTCTCTCATGTGGTCATTGTTCTTTGTTTTTCAATAACCCTTTAAATGTGTAAAAGCTGTGATTAGCTTGCACACTGTCCAAAAAACAAGACACAGGCTAGATTTGGCCTGTGGACCAGTTTACCAACCTCTGAGCTGGTATGTCGGGTGTCAAATACTACAGCAAATAAGGCAGAACAACTGGGCCAAGGGGACATTTTAAATAAAGGGTGCGGCCACGGTCAGCTTCAGTGAGCGGGACTATGCTGGAAAACCAAAGGCAGACCTTTAGTTTAGCCAGAGGTGGCTAACTGAGCCCAGGCTCTTGGCGGATAGGGCTTGTAGTCGTGGCTCACGGCTGAGTGTGGCTCTGGCTCACTCCTGTGGGTGACGGGCATGTGCTGTGCCTGAGCCTAATTCCTTGGTGCTAGGAGGGTCTCAGGTGGTGGGCAGCCGTGACACCCAGGGCTGGGAACAGACTGGTGTGTCAGCGTGGGCTTCTGGTAATCACATAGGTGGGAACACCACTCAGGGCACATGGTAGCCCTCCTGGGGTCAGGGGTCCTTTGTTGCTAGGCAGCTGCTGACGTAGGAATGGCCTGGTCTATGCCCTTCATCTCCACCAGCTGCCAGAGGGGCTCGTAGTAAGCCACGTGTGAGGCTGGCCTGGGCCTGCAGCTGCCGGTGGTACCCAGCTGGGTGTGTGGTACCCAGACAATGCTGCCCTGTCCGGAGGGGCAGAAATGTTCCCTTCTTGGGCCATTTTCTGCCCACCATGCAGAGGGCAGGGCCCAGCCCATGTGGCACTTCCTTTGTGTTGGATGGATATTGGCAATAAGTTTTTTAAATAGTATGTTTCTTTTTTCAATAGCTGCATATTCACTCATTTAAAATGTACAATGCAGGACTTGCGGCCAAGATGGAGGTGTAGGTGGACACACTGTGCCTCCTCCCACAATCAAAACAAGGACAATGGCAAATTTAAAAACATAAAACAACAGGAATTGACAGAAAATTGAACTGTATGGAAGTCCGACAACCAACGAGTTAAAGAAGAAAGATTCATCCAGACTGGTAGGAGGGGTGGAGATGGGCAGCAGGGCAGAGAAGACTCACAGAAAAGCGGGGCTGGCAGACCAGGCGAGGTGGTGGCTTGCAGACTGGGTGGACCCACTTTCATGCACAGATAAACCAGGAGGAATAACTGGGGAGTAAGACAGACCACACAACCCAGGGTTCCAGCATGAGGAAATAAAGCTTCAAAATCTCTAACTGAAAAAAACCTGTGAGGGTTGTGGCATCAGGAGAAACTCCCAGCCTCACAGGAGAGTTCGTTGGAGAGACCCACAGGGTCCTAGAATGTACACAAGCCAACCCACCCGGGAATCAGCACCAGAGGAGCCCAATTTGCTTGTGGGTAGCAGTGGAAGTGACTGAAAACCGGCAGAGAATGGAGCAAGTGGCACTGTTCCCTCTTGGACCCCTCTCCCACATACTGCATCACAATGCAACAAAATGAGTTGCCCCACCCTGGTGAACACCTAAGGCTCCACCCCTTATTACAAAACAGGCAAACAAACAAACAAATGGCCCAAATGAAAGAACAGTTCAAATCGCTAGAAAAAATACAACTAAGCAACAAAGAGATAGCCAACCTATCAGATGCACAATTCAAAATACTGGTTATCAGGATGCTCTAGGAACTCACTGGGTACTTCAACAGCACAAAAAAGACCCAGGCAGCAATGAAGGACACATTACGTGAAATAAAAAAAAATCTACAGGGAACCAACAGTGATGGGACAGAAACCAGGACTCAAATCAATGGTTTGGAGCAGAAGGAAGAAAGAAACATTCAACCAGAAGAAAATGAAGAAACAAGAATTCAAAAATATGAGGAGAGGCTTAGGAACCTCTGGGACAACATTAAACATTCCAACATCCGAATCATAGGAGTGCCAGAAATAGAAGAGAAAGACCAAGAAATTGAGAACTTATTTGAACAAATAATGAAGGAGAACTTCCTCAACCTGGCAAAGGAAATAGATTTCCAGGAAGTCCAGGAAGCTCAGAGAGTCCCAAAGAAGTTGGACCCAAGGAGGAGCACACTAAGGCACATCATCATTACATTAGCCAAGATTAAAGATAAGGAGAGAATCTTAAAAGCAGCAAGAGAAAAGGAGATAGTTACCTAAAAAGGAATTCTCATTAGGCTATCAGCCAATTTCTCAAAAGCCAATTTCTCAAAACCTTGCAGGTAAGAAGGAGCTGGAAAGAAGTATTTGAAGTCATAAAAGGCAAGGAACTATATCCAAGATTGCTCTATCCAGCAAAGTTGTCATTTAGAATGGAAGGGCAGATAAAGTGCTTCCCAAATAAGGTCAAGTTAAAGGAGTTCATCACTACCCAGCCCTTATTATATGAAATGTTAAAGGGACTTATCTAAGAAAAAGAAGAAGATAAAAAACATGAACACTAAAATGGCAACAAACTCACAGCTATTAACCGAATCTAAAAACAACAACAACAACAACAACAACAACAAAAAAACCCTAAGCAAACAACTAAAACAGGAACAGAAACACAGAAATGGAGATCACATGGAGGGTTAGCAACAGGGGAGTGGGAGGAGGAGAGAGGGGGACAAGGTACAGAGAACAAGTAGCACAGATGGTGGGTAGAAAATAGACAGGGGGAGGGCAAGAATAGTGTGGGAAATGTAGAGGCTAAAGAACTTATATGCACGACGACCCATGGACATGAACTAAAAGGAGGGAGTGTGGATGGGAGGGGATGTGCAGGGCAGAGGGGAATATGGGGGGGGGGAATGGAATAACTGTAATAGTATAATCAATAAAATATATTAAAAAAATAAAGTGTACCATGCAGTAGCTTTGAGCACATGCACAGAGGTGTGCACCCATCACCACGGTTTATTTTAGAGCATTTTCATCAGCCCAGAGACACACCCTGTACCCCTTAGCCATCTCCCTCCAGCCCGCAGCCACCACCGGTCTGTCTCTGTCTCTGTGGATCTGCCTATTCTGGACACTCTGTATAAATGGAATAGTGAAATATGCGACCTTTGGGGAAGCCTTTCGCCCAGCAGAGTTTAAGGTTCATGCAAGTATCAGTTCTCCCTTCCTCACTGTTGCTGACTGGACTATAAGCTGAAAACAGGCCCCTAGAGCTCAAGTCACCTTAAAGCCTGGGGCTCTTGGGGAACTGGCTGCTGGACTGGGACAGACCACATCTCCCCACTTAGGCTGCCTAAGAGGACAGTAGCCACAGAGCAGCCCTGGACACTCTGGGGTGCCCTGTGAGTCTGGGGTGCCTGCTGTTGGCCAAGGACTTTGCTCACGACATGTTCTCACTGATGCGGAGCAGGGTGGGCTTGGGGTTCACATCCCTGACTGAGAAGCTGAACCTCAGAACCTTCTGGCCCAGCCTGAAGGAGAGCATGGGGCAGGTGGCCCAGAGGAAGGAGGCTTTCCTGCCTCCTGTCACGTCAGATACCTATGCCCTGGGCCCTGTACCCTTCTGTCCTGGTGTCCCAAGGAGCCGGTCACCCGTCCTGCTCAGCCCATCTGGCCCACAGACCCATAGGCCTTGCACCCACTCCTTGCCTGTGGAGAGCTGTCCAGACCTGGATCTGCCTCCTGTCAGATAAGGAGGGACGTCTCCAGGATCGAGCTGACCAGGCGGGCAGCATCTCTCACCTGTGACATCCGAGCTTGCCTCTGGCTCCATGCCAGGTCTGGGCCCAGGCTGGCAACCTCCAAACCAGAGCAGTTGGCCTTGCCTAGGCCATGGTCAGCTTCCCATGCTGAGACCAACAGGTTCCAGTGAGCAGCACCCAGTGTCCTCAAGAGGCTGTGGGCAGGAGGCCCGGGGCCTCTCTTGGGCTGAGGCTGCTCATTGGGGGCTCACAACCGGAGAGGGCTCGAGAACAGCCCAGATGGCTCAGAACCGGAAGAAGGGACAGGCCATCTCTCCCTGCTTTGATGGTGCCCAGCACTGGGGCGGCCCAGGGGTGGCAGCAACTCTCAGTGCAGAATGCTGGCCCAGCTCTCTGCTCACTGATGGCGGGCCCCGTGTCTGGGGCTGTGACATGCACACTCTGCTCCTCACACAGCCCCCCCGGGTCGTCATGGTATAGACGGCCTGACTGAGGTTTGGTGACCGATCCGCGCTCCACGGCCAGGAGCAGCAGGGCTAGGAACTGAGCCCAGGGTTCTCTGACCCCGGGCTCTGCCCCTTTTCTGGGACTCACCGTGCATGCTCCCCACGGTCCAGGAAGGCAGTGCCAGAATAGCTCTCCCTCCAGCCCAGGGACCTGTGAAGAGAGGGGCTTGTATCCTGGCGCTGAGGCCCAGGGAAGGTGACCCCGTAGGGCTCCAGGAGGAGCACAATGTTTCCCTCAGTCCTTTTCTCTCCTTTCTCCTCTCCCTCTGATGAGGTTTAGAGCCAGGGTTATGGGGTCAGGCATGGAGGGGGTGGGGTTTGGCCACCCCCTCAAAACCCGGCCAGCTGTGCAGGTAGGAGGAGAACATGTCCTGCCCTTCCCTGCCCCACAGGCATTCCTTCCAGCCTTCTGGGTACCAGTGACAACAGGCTGGTGATGAGCTGGTGGTGCCGATGCTGCCAGATGGCACAGCAGGCTGGAGATCACCCTCACCTGGTGGGCAAGCCAGCCGGCCGGCCCTCCCTCTATCAGGCCTGCACATCACTAGGGCTCCGGGGGCCCCAGGGGCCCCTCTTGCTCAGGTTCCCAGGACTGCATGCTCCGCAATGAACTCAGGCTGAAGGGGTGGTTGACCCCTCCTGAGGCTGAGCTGCCCAAGAGAAAAGAGGTCCAGGCAGGAGGCCAGAGTCTTGTGTTTGTCCCATTAGGTAAGTGGTGCCTGCAGGGCCACAGAGAAGACTCGGCAGATGTGCCCAGGACAGAGTCCCACCTGTCAGGCCTTCTTCCAGGACCCCCACTCCAGCCTGGAAACTGCTTCTTGGTGGTGAATGTCCCCCGCTCTGGAGGCCACCTGGCAGGTGGACCATGGGGCAAAAGAACAACCTTGCCCCAGTCTAGCCTGTGTCCTTCCTCTGAGCTACTCCCAAGGGTGCTGGATTTCAGGTGACCCACACCATTCCTCAGCCAGTGCACCTGAGATACCTATGACTGCCAGGAAATCCAACCTGCCTGAAACCTGGAGACGGCCTCCACCTGCGTGCCCCTGGATCTTCTTCCAAGTGAGGTAAGCTGTCCCAGCCAGCAAGCACTCTAACCCCTGCCTTCCACGTGGAGGGAGAACCAGTCCCGTTCTCCTAGCTCTTCCAGGGGGACAGGCACTCAATTGTCAGACAGTGAGTGAGAGTCAAAGCTCTGTGCAAAGGAGTACTTATCAAGAAAGAGATAAAGAGGCCCAAGGACAGCCCCTCACCCCAATTCCAGGCCAGCTCTAGGGAGCCCTGTGACCTCTGGGAGGTCAGGCAGCTACCAAGTCACCTTCTGAAAATGTACCGCCGCATACCTGCCATTCAGGGATTTGAATGTACGCTCCCTATGATGTCTGGAAACCCCTCGGCACACCTGCAACCCGTGTTGAGCTAAAGCCCCACTGCGCAGACACAAAAGTTAGAAGCTGCCGCAAACACAAGACTCCTGCCAAAGTATTCACGACACTTGTAAAAACCGGTAAGGCCGGGGCACTGGGCGGACGATTGCGATGGATGTAGAGAGCACTGCAGCGGGTTCTGTACTGTGGCTCAGCTCCAAATACAACAGGGAGAAGTAAGAACTTAAGCCAAGGAGCAGGGTGGGGGGCCAGTGCATGGAAACTTACTGAGAGGAAACACAGGGGTCGGGGAGATTCCGGCTAAAGCGACCGGACAGGGTTGCTGCAGAAAGCAGGCCAGAACGACCAGACCTCACCGGTGAGGGCCCTCCCAGAAGTCAAGGTGATCGGTTGGTCACAGAGCGTGCAGGTTTCTAGTTAAACCGACAGCAGAGTTCTTGTTAAAACTGAGTAATGCACTGCCAAACTCAGAAACCGCAAATGGGGGCCCAGTGCAAATGAGAGTTCTGAGGATCATGAGCAGAGCTGGTCAAGGAGAAAATCTTTCTCCCAGGCCTTCGGATACTAGGATTCGAGATTATTAAAGACATGAAAGAAGAAATTTTAAAATGATAAGCATAATTCCAAAACTAATTCCACTGAAATTTAAAACTTGACAGATTCAACAGCAGAAGAGAACAGGGATGACCGAGGAACGGGGGAGAGGGAGGGTAAAACGAGAGGCTCCGGCAGAAATGCCAGAACGGGAACATGGAGAGGTTTGAGAGACGCGACTCCTCAGAAATGCGTGGATAACCCATCACCCACGCGTAGTGACATAAGGCAGTGGGATAAATCTTTAAAGCATTAGGAGAAAACAGCTGTCAAATCAGATTTTATGCCCAGTTTAACTGTTACTTAAGATTGAAGACGAAATAAATGCTCAGCACTGAACTATGTGGAAGCGTCGCCACCACGCCTGGGCACTCACTCCACGAGCGCAGCTGCACACACTCACTCACGTGCCGTCTGGCTGCTTTCCAGCTACAGTGGTGGAACAGTATCTCCGACAAATACTGCAAAGCCTAAAATATTTACTATTTGGTCCTTTACAGAAAAAGTTGGCTGATCCCTGGTGTAAACCAAGGAAAATAGAAGGAAGAACTCAGAGGGAAATTAACGAAATAGGAAGAAATGAGCAATAGAACAGATCAAGAAGAAAAAAAGACATAAATAGTACTAGGAATGAACAAGGAGCCAAAACTACTGATCTGCCCTGGCCAGTGTGGCTCAGGTGTTAGAGTGTTGTCCCATAGACCAAAAGGTCACAGGTTCGACTCCCAGTCAGGGCACATGTCCATCCCCAGTCAGGGTGCCTAAGAACTGATCAATGTTTCTTTCCCTCTCTCTCTATCCCCTGACCCCGCCTTCCTCTCTCTCTAAAAGCAATGAGAAAAAAAGTCATCCGGTGAAGATTAAAACAACAACAACAACACACCAAAACCCTACAGATCCAACTTAAAAGGTAAGTTTTGTAGAAAGATACAATCTACTCAAACTGATTAGAGAAAGAATGCAAACCTAAAGAATATCAAAGCTAGTAAATCAACTGAATCTGTAGGTTAACCTGTATCTCTGAAAGACCACAGGCATAGCTTAGTGAAGAGTTACTAGACATGGCACCCAAAGCACCATTCATAAAAGGGGAAAAAAATCAACAGATTGGATTTTGTCAAAATTAAAATTCTGTGGTTTGTGAAAGACAGTGTTAAAAGGATAGAAAGACAAAGTACAGAAAGACAAAGTACAAAGAAAATATTTGCAAACCACATATCTGACAAAGGACTGATATCTAGAATATACAAATAACTCTAAAATTCAACAGTAAGAAAAAGAAATCTAAATAGAAAGTGGGGAAAAAAAACCATGGAGATATTTCATCCAAAAGGACATATGGATGGTAAATAAGCACATGAAAAAATGTTTACCAGTACAAGCTGTTAGGGAAGCAAGATAACACTAACACGTACTAGAAGAATTAAATAAAAAAACAGTGACAATACTAAGTGTAAGAATGCAGAGAAATGGGATCTCTCAGACATTGCTGGTGGGAATGTAAAATAGTGTAGTCACTTGGGAAAATTATGTGGTAGATTCTTGCAATAAAAAGGCAGACTCTTGATTCAGGCCCATCCACAACGTGGATGGATTTCAAGGGCATTACACTGAGTGAAAAAGCCAAACTCTAAAAGTCACATGTTGTGTGATTCTATTTATATAACATCCTTAAAATGACAACGACAAATTATAAACATGGAGAACCACTGAGAGGTTGCTGGGGTGGCCGACGGTGGGGGGTGACTACAGTTGGAAGAGCACAGGGGGTGTTCGTGGGGATGGGGCAGTCCTCTATGTTGATGGTGGTTACATGAGACTGCACATGTGACCACATGTCAGAACTGTGTTCTCACGCATTCTCCGCATCCTACCAATGTCAGCTTCTGGGGTTTTGATATAATTATAGAGGAGGTAACCACTGGGGGAAACTGAACAAAAAATAAACAGGACCTCTCGCTACTCTCTGCAAATTTTTGCAAACCTATAATTGTTTTAAAATAAAAAGTTTAAGAAAATGAAAGAATACCAGGCCTGGACTGTTTTAAAGGCAAGCTCTAATAATTTACCACAACTGTTCCAGAGAATAGGAAAATGAAACCTTACTCTTCCCAACTCATTTTAATGAAGTCAGTACTGTCTCAGGGTACAGAAGCCTCACAAGGAAAACACAAGAGAGGGAAATTAGAAGCCCACCTGCACACTGATGCGGATGTTCAATACACTGACAGTGAACACAGAGGTTACTAATGTAGTAAAGTGAAAACCAGCAACGTGTTGAAACAAAAACTAACAAAACATGACCAACTGAAGTTAATCTCTGGGACACGGGATGGTATTTAACACCAATGTACTGAAGTAGTAATTCAGACTGGGTCATTCAGAATCACTCTTCTGGCGGGATATCTCGTTACACCAGACAAGATACAGAACATGCTGTATTGGTCAAAATCCAGAGGAAGACAGGGAAGTGACATCGGCAAGAGGGCAGGCTAGGAAGCTATAGATGCTCACTCCACCACAGAAACAGTGGATTGTAACAATACGTGGCCCAAAGTGGTTTTGTGAGAACTCTAGAACCCAGTTGAGCAGCAGCAACAACCAAGGGAGTGCCTACCCCAGAAAAAGCCACATTCAAAATGGGAGGAAATTCCATGGCTGCCTTCTTGCCTGCCTTCTGCAGTGCAGTTTCAAGGAAGCCAACCAATTCCTGCCTCCTCCCTTGGGATGGAAGGGAATGAGCGGAACTCGCTTGCAAGATTCTGGCTTGTCTGGGGGCTGCCAGAAGGGCTGGTTTCCATCTTTCCAGACTAGGAGTGCTGCTGAGAATGAGGGCTTGGTCTGAACACAAGGTTGGAGGTTGCTGAAAGCAGTAGTGGGTGCCACTGAGGGGGGTCTGCAGACCTGTGGGCGGCTGGGGGCAAGATATGGGCAGAGGATTGTAATACTACATCTAAACCCCTGAGAAGAAGCAGGGGTGAGACTCCCAGAGAAATTAGGACATTTAAAAGCAGCTGTGTAGCCCTGAAGGGTGTGGCTCAGTTGGTAGGGCATCATCCCACAAAGTGAAAGGTCGCTGGTTCAATTCCCAGTCAGGGCGTATGCCTGGGTTGCAGATTCAGGCAAGAGGCAACTGATCAATGTTTCTTTCTCATATTGATGTTTCTCTCCCTCTATTTCTCCCTCCTTTCCTCCCCCCTCTCTAAAAATAAATAAAGCAGCTGTGTATATTGAGGAAGTAGAATTTAAGCACACTCACAGACCCGAAGAAGATGCACCCCCCCAAAAAAAAAATATGTTTGAAAGAACCCGGAGCCTTACACAGGCTGTTTAGTTAAGGTCTTCCCCTGCACAGGGACAGTCTACAAGCCTGGGAGAGGTAGGTTCTTGTTAATAGATAAGACAACAGGGAGACATGACCCATTTAAAGGACCAAAAGCTCCAGAACCAACTATCAAGAAGCACCAGCCTCTTAACTTACGTAAAAGGGACTTTAAAACAACTGTCTCAAACATGCTTGATTAGCTGAAGAACAAAACAGGAAAACAATACATATATTGTTTATGTATTGAACAATACATAAATAATATATGAATTGTCATGCAAATAGAATTATCACCAAAGACAGAAATTATAGTACAGAATCAAACAAAATTCTGGGGCTGAAAAATACAATTGAATTTATGTTGTCTATAAGGCTCGCTTTAGATCTAAGGACACACACAGGAAAGGGTGGAAAAAGACAGTCCTTACAAATAGTAACCCAAAAGACAGCAGTGTGGCTCTATGCATATCAGACAAATAGAGTTTAAGAAAATTCTAAACTGTTATGAAGAAGATTCTAAACTGTTATGAAGAAGACGTAACATTTGTAAATATATGTACCACAAATTAGCAGAATTGAAGGGAAAAAAAGCTCTACATTAATAGTAAGAGACTTCAATATGCCCCTTTCAATAATATAACAATCAGAAAGAAGACCAATAAAGAAATAGAGAACTTGAACAACACTATAGATCAATCATACCTAACAGACAAATATAGAACACTCCACTAGGGACAACAGGACAAACACATAGAACATTCTCCAGGATATACCATATGTTAGGCCACAGAAAAAGTACTAAAAATTTTTTTTAATTGAATTCATGCAAACTGTCTTTTCCAATCACAATGGAAAGATACTAGAAATCAATAGCAGAGGAAAACCTGGAAAAATCACAAATTACACTAAATTAAACACCACACTCGAATAACCAATGGGTCAAAGAAATCACAAGGTATATTAGAAAACATCTTGAGACAAATGAAACTGAAAATATACTAAAAATATGGAATACAGAGAAAGCAGTGTTAAAAAGGAAACTTATACCTGTAAATGCTTCCATGAATAAACTAGAGTGATCTCAAATCAACACCTTCTTCACTAGAGAAAGAACAAAGCAAACCCAAAGCTGGCAGAAGGAAGGGAATCATGATGATCAGAGCAGAGAGAAATGAAATAGAAAGTAGCAAACAAGGAAGAAAAATAAATGAAATCAAAAGTTGTTTTTTAAAAAAATCAATGAAATTAACAAACATTTAGCTAGATTGACTTAAAAAAAAAAAGAAAGACTC
This sequence comes from Anoura caudifer, assembly GCA_004027475.1. Classification (NCBI taxonomy): domain Eukaryota; kingdom Metazoa; phylum Chordata; class Mammalia; order Chiroptera; family Phyllostomidae; genus Anoura; species Anoura caudifer. The sequence continues at coordinate 157,141 of PVKU01000219.1, forward strand.
AAATAACTAAAATAAAAAATGAGATAGGGATCATTATAACCAATTTTTACCAAAATAAAAGGGATTATTAAGAGAGTACTCTGAACAACTATACAACAATTGAATATTGTAGATGAAAATGGATAAATTCCTAGAAACAAATAACCTGCCAAGACAACCTACAACTAACAAGAAGATTCAATTAGTAATCATAAACATCCCAACAAAGAAAATCTCAGAACCAGATGGCTTCTCTGGTGAATTCTACAAAGCATTTAATGAATTAAAACCAATCCTCCTCAAACTCTTACAAAAAATTGAAGAAGAGGGGAAATTCCAAATGCAGCCAGAATTACCCCAATACCAAAGCCAGACAAAAATACAGGGAACACTCCACCTGACAACAGGATAAACACTAAACAAAAATAATTCAAGAAAACTACAGAAAAATATTCCTGATGGACACAGATGCAAAAATCCTCAACAAAATACTAGCAAACAGAATTCAAGAGCGCACTGAACAGTTATAAATCCCACAACCAATTGGAATTTATTCCTGAAATGCAAGGATGACTCATCACAGAAAAATCAATTACTATAATACAGCGCATTAACAGAATGAAGGGGGAAAACCCACATGATGATCTCAATTGATACAAAGAGAGCATTTAACAAAATCTCAACACTCTAATGATTAAAAACACTCAACAAACTAAGAATAGAAGGAAACTACCTCAACATAATAAAGGCCATATATAATAAGGCCACAAATAACATCATATCCAATTAAAAAATACGAAAAGCTTTTTCTTAAGATCAGGATTAAGACACAGGTACCTAATTTTGCCACTTCTATTTAATATAGTACTGGAAGTCCTAGTCACAGCAATTGGGCAAAAAAAGGAAATAAAAGGCAAACAAATTCGAAAGGAAAAGATAATTATCTCTATTCTCAGACAATATGGTCTTATATATAGAAAGCCTTAAAGATTTCACACACACACACACACACACACACACACAACTGCTAGAACTAATAAGCAAATGTGGCAAAGTTGCAGAACACAGCACAAAAGTCAGTTCAATTTCTATACACTAACAACAAATAATCCAAAAAGAAAATTAAGACAGTTCCATTTAGAGTAGCATTAAAAGAATAAAATACTTAGGCATAAACTTAACTGAGGAGGTGAAAGACTTGTACACTGAAAACTACAAAATGCTGCTGAAAGAAATGAAAGATGATTCAGACAAACGAAGACATCGCATGCTCAGGGGTTGGAAGACTTAATGTCACTAAGGTGTCATTACTACTTAGTAATCTACAGATGTAATACAATTCTTATCAAAACCTTAATGGTGTTTTTTGCAGAAATAAAAAAAAATTATCCTAAAATTCATATGGAATTTCAAGGGACCCCAAATAGCCAGAACAATCTTGCAAAAGAACAAATTTGGAGGTCTCACATATCCTGATTTCAAAACTTTTAACGACCTGGGTCTCTCAGAGTGCCCCGTGCAGGAGCACCCTGGCCCGGAACCATTGCCCAGCCTCTGCCCGTGGGCTACAGGCACTGAAGCAGCTGCACAGAGGAAAAGAAAAAGAGAACAAAAAAGCCTCCAAAGCTTTTAACAAAGCTACAGTAATCAAGACAGTGTGGCACTGGCGGAAAGCAGATATACCCATGGAACAGGATAGAGAGCCCAGAAATAAACCCTCCGTAAATGGCCAAAATGTTACTGAAACCAAACAGTAGATCGGGGTCCTACTGCTCACTGCCTACCAGGCAAACCTCCAAAGATGGTTTTTTGGAAAAGAAAGGCATCTTTTATTTTAATGGCAAATTTATACCTAAAATATCTTCGTAACACAAGTAAGAGGAAAGAAAAAAGAGTATGACATCAAAAACAGTCTCATTACAACTACTACCTAGGAACTGAAAATAACACAAAACAAAAATCTGTTCACAGTGCTGGCTATTATCACCAAGGTCTTTGGAAATAATGACAAAATTTCTGCTTCAAAGCCTGTTCCCTCTAGGAAACCCCCTAAAATCATCCTGTCACCCTCTGCCAGTTCATTTCAAGATTGTGCCAGAAGCCTCTTTTCCCATCCAAAAGTATCATAAAGTAAGTGGCTTAGCTGATCTCCAGTTGCTGTCCAGCTCCAGGCATCTTTTGGAGTCTATGCCCCTAGGCCTCTGCTCACAGGCCCACCCTGGTCACCGCTGGCAGGCCTGCTAGCAACAGTTGACACTGCCCGCCCCCACCCCCCGGGGAGAGGAGAAAGAACCTACTGGCTTTTTGCTTCCTGGTGTGCTCTGTTTAAAAGTCCTTTCCCAGAATCCCATGCATACCAAAAGCCAGTGGGAGTGTCCAGCCTTCTAGCCAGTGAGGGGCAGAGTTGGAAGGGGCCTTTGCCCCTCTTCCAGCATCCCGTTTAGCAAGGGGGCAAAGTTTCCAGTCACACACGTACAGCTCAAACCCCTCTGCCATTTCCGGTGGGCTGTGTCCCTCCTGTTACAAAATGATTTCTGTCAAGACTAGTGAATGGAGAAAGGACAGTCTCTTCATCACACAGTGCTGAGAAAAATGAATATCCATATGCAAAAGAATGAAGCTGGACCCTTACCTTACACCTTATATGAATATTAACTCAAAATAGATCAACTATCTATGTGCAAGACTTAAAACTATGGCACTTTTAGAATAAAGCATAGAAGGAAAGCTTCATGACCTTGGATCTGGAAATGATTTCTTGGGTATGACACCAAAAGCACAGGCAACCGAAGAAGAAATAAGACAAATTGAACTACATCAAAATTAAAAACTGTGTATGAAATGATACAATCAACAGTGTAAAGGCAATCTATGGAATGGGAGAAAATATTTGCAAATCATATAAGGAGATAATATTGGGAATATATAAAGGACTTGTACAAATAACTACACTCTATTTTAAAATGGCCAAAGGACTTGAATAGACATTTCTCTAAAGAAGACATACAATGGCCAACAAACCCTTGAGAAGGTGCCCAACATCATTAATCATTAGGTAGTGACAATTAAAACCAGAATGAGATACGGCCTGATATCCATTAGGATGCTATCATCAAAAAAAGATAAAATAACCTGTACTGTGGGATGTGGAGAAATTGGAACCATTGTGCACTGTTGGAGGGAATGTAAACTAGTACAGCTGTTATGGAAAACAGTGTGGCAGTTCCTCAAAAAATTTTAAAAATTATTTTATCCAGCAATTCCAAGTCTGGGTATAGGCCCCATAGAATTGGAAGGAGGGTCTCAAAGAGCTATTTGTACAACCATTATTCACAATAGCTAAAAGACAGAAGCAACTCAAGTATCTACTGATGGATGAATGGATAAGCAAAATGTGGTCTAGATACACAATGGAATATTATTCAGCCCTAAAAAAGAAGGAAATTCTGATCCAGGCTACAACGTTGATAAACTTTAAGGACATTATGTCAAGGGAAATAAGCCAGTCACAAAAGGACGAACACCGTATGATTCCACTATTGTGAAGCGATAGCAGAGAACAGAGTGGTGGTTGCCAGGGGCTGGTGGAGGGGTATTGGGGAGTTGTTATTTAATGGGCACAGAGTTTCAGTTTAAGAAGAAGAAAACAAGCCCTGGCTGGTATGGTTCAGTGGATTGAGTGCCGGCCTGAGAACCGAAAGGCTGCTAATTCAATTCCCAGTCAGGGCACGTGCCTGGGTTGCTGGCCAGGTCCCCAACTGGAGGCATGCAAGAGGCAACCAATCGATGCTTCTCTCCCTCTCTTTCTCCCTCCCTTCCCCTCTCTGTAAAAATAAATAAATAAAATCTTTTGTAAAAATAAAAAAATTAAGAAAGAAGATGAAGAAAGAGTTCTGGAGACTGCACAACAATACGAACGTACTTAACAGAATATGCTAGATACTAAATGTAGTACTAAATTTATGTACTAAAGTAAATTATTAAGTTTAGTGCACTAATGTACTAAACTATGTTTATAAATGATTAAGATGGTAAATTTTATGTTATGCGTATTTTACCACAATTAAAAATGTTAAATTAACAAACATATACTGAGCACATATTGTGTGCTAGGCATGGTGATACAATAAACATTGTACTTATGAACACTGTAATTATAAAAAACTAACACACTTTAAAAAAACCAACTAACTTTGAGGAGACAAAACTTTAAAAGCAAGAAACAGCACAAGCAACAGACACAAACTCACGGGAATTCAGAACTGGGTTTATCAGACACAGGCTGTCAGTTCTTACAGGGAATTAGACAGCATTAAAGGATAATGTCCATCTGAAAAAGAAATAAAAATATCATCTCAAGAAATGATGGAAAAAGCATTTAGTAAAGTTATCTAATGTTCATATTTCATTTTAAAAAATTATCCTAGCAAATGAGGGATAGGAGGACCCTTCCTTACCTGGTAAGGTGAGGGGTTCGGTGCACAGCCTTTAACGGCACAGTTGAAGGGGGGACGTCAGAAGCGTTCCACTCAAAGTGAGCAACAACATAAGTACATGCTGTCTCTGCCTCTACCGCACACTGTATTGATGACACCATCTCCCTCAGTAACAGCAGAGAAAAATGAAGTACAACAGATTGGAAAGGCAAAAACTTCTACCCCACCTGCTAATGGTGACTTGCCTAGAGAGGGTGCAGAGAGGCTGCCAGGACTTGTGACCCTGTTTTGAAGAGCTCTAAGCTTCAGCGAGAGCCTCAGATCCAAGGGTGAGAGCAAAGAGAAATCATTCAGAGAGATCACCAAATGTTCCAGAACCATCCAAATGTTCCTGCTACTTTTGTGACCAGAATTCTCTTCCTTGTTCAGAGACCAGCTCATACATCACTACATGAATGTCCCTTTACCTCCTAACTTTGGGTGGGGTGCATCCTCTGTCCTCCAAACTGTCCTGTGCTGGGGTTCAACCCTCCCCCTTGGCTGGGATCTCCTGGGGTGGCAGAAACCACCGTTCTTTGTCTCTCAGGAGTGGGGAGCCATCTAACCATATCTGCTACTTGCCCAAGGGGGAGGCCTCCCTAGGCCTGACACTGCTGGGCCTGCAGAGAGCCAGTGGCTGTGACAGCACAGTTCCGGGAAACACAGCGGTCCCCTGTCCTCTGGGTCCACATCACAGCCTGACTTCTCTCCTCTCCACAGTTTGAGATTTTGCCTAAGCCAGCACTAGGCTGCCAGGGATTTCAGACTCCTTCGCCTCCTTACCACATCCCCGCTCCTCAGCAGAGTCAAGATTCTTGGCTGGGACAGAACAGTCATGAAACTCTTGGCTGGGCCAGGAGGCTCAGAGATCACAGGAAAAAAAAGAGCTGTTTGTGAATGCTTTCAAAATGCTTCTAGGGACAACAAACTCCATGCTGGTCTGGATAATCCTGCACCTTCCTCCACGCCTGCGGTGGAATCTAGGAGCAAGCCAGCCAGCGGACCCACCCTGCAGAGGGAACTCCATCAGCAGCTGCTCTTGCCCAAGATATTTTCTCACTCACTGAGCTGCTATTTCTGAGACCTCCACTGCATGAGCTGGGCGGCCTTGGGGTCTTTCTCTCTTGGGATTGGTTTTCCCCACCCTCTGAGGGGTCAGGGGTGGGGAGCTCCCCTGCGTTATGAGGTTCTGTGAGGGGGACTGTTGATCCCAAATCTCTAATCACAAACCTGGGTGGGGAGCTTCCCTCTTTGGGGTAGATACTCAATCTAGAACTGAATGTTTGAGGGGCCACTAGAGAACTTCTCGAAGAGTGCATTTCCATCCACACGTACTATGGGCACCTGGGCACTCAGGTCCTGAGAATACTGCATTCAAAGTTGTTCAGTTTCTGGGGAGGGGGGCAGCCTTTATCCTTTGGATTTTCAACTGAAAAATAACACTGGAAGAGTCCAAGAACATGTGCATTGGATGGTGGGGGGCTGATCATTCACTGGAGAGATGAAGGAGGCTTGGGTGGCTATGAAACCTGCCTACCAGTAGGGGGCCCCCTAGATAGCTCTCTACTCCGAGTTCTGAGGCCTAGATTCTAGAGCAAAGGGGAAAGTATCAACCATGAGGGGTGGGGTAACCAGAAGCCAGATATCAGACTCAGTTGTCTGATATCTGGCTGATATCCCACACAGAAATCCCTGGCACACAGCAGGGGTTTAATAAAGCTTAGAAGAAACTCTAGAGAATTTTAGAGTTTTTAGAATATGAAGTGAATAGGAATAAGGAAGCCAGTCCTACATGTTCCTACATTCTGGAAGAAAGAAGGAAGGGAGGAGTGTTAAGATATTGAGTGTGAGACCTGGCTGGTGTAGCTCAGTGGATTGAGCATGGGCCTGTGAACCAAAGGATTGAGGCTCAATTCCCAGTCAGGGTACATGCCTGGGTTGCAGGCCAGTTCCCGGCAGGGGATTCATGAGAGGCAACCACACATTGATATTTCTCTCCCTCTGCCCCTCTCTCCTTCTCTTCCCCTCTAAAGATAAATAAATAAAATGTTAAAAAAAAAAAGACATTGAGTGTGAGCTGTGTTGTCATGGTTACAACCAAAAGACCTCAGAATCCAGCCACTGCTCTTGAAAGATGTTTGATGTTTTCTTAGACTTTCTAATAGCCCAGTGAAGCATGGATGACCCTACGTAATGGAAGCAGCAGCAGCTCAGGGGACTTATTCAAGGTCATACAACCAGCAGGTGGCCAAGCTGGCATTCATCTGGGCCTGTCCACCTCCCAAGGCTGCCCAGCCTCAATCATCCACTTTCTACTTTCGCAATAGCCTTGTATCATCTACCATTCACTTTAAGAAAGAGAGTCAAGTGAACTTTAGCCCTGTCCCAAGCTATGATATGTAGTGCTTGTTCATTTTTTTCTCTTGGGCATTTTAATGCATATAAGCCATGTCACGCATGATCAGAAATGTGCCCACAACTATCAGAGGCACTGAACTAGGCTTTGTTGCTGGGACCTTATCCCAGGAATAAGAGGCAAAAAGATGCTTCACAGTGGCAAACAAACTGATGTGGGGGTGGGGGAGGAGCTGAGCACTTCAGAATTTGATGTGCCCACAATTTGCAACACACACCTGTTGGTTTCTGTTCAATGCACCAGTGATTTCAGTCTAGGGAAAAAATTGCAAGAAGGAGAAGGAGAAGAGAAGAGAAGAAAAGGAAAGAAAAGAAACTGCATAAGAACCCCCCCAACCTGCATCTATGCTCCATCCATCAAGTGCTTACCAGGAACACAGCAGTGGGCCGGGCATGGGCACCGCCAGGACCCAAGGAGGGAAAAGCAGTTCTTTCTCAAGGCAGACTTAACATCAGCACTTGGCAACTTTGGGTGTGGTGTGAGAGGGTGTGGTGTGGGTGGATACACATGCACATGGGCAGAGTTTACAGAAAAACAGATGGGAGGCAATTGAGAAGAGATATACAACTGAGGAGTAAACATCACGGGACAGGAATTTGATTTTACTGGCAATCAGATGTGAATAAAAGTAACTATTATAACTTTCTCTATTACATTGCAAAACAGAATTTAAACAACACCCAGAATTGGTGAGGCTGTGAGCAAAACTGATCATCTCAAATTCTGTAAATGGCTGTTTCAGTTTGTACATCGGTGGTATGTTTCACAGCTCTAAAACCATTCATTCCTTTTACCTAATAAGATTACTCTGGATCCAAAATAAGGAAAATATAAATGATTCCAAAAAATTTCAAAATAATTTCATTTTTCAAAATAATGAACTTTTATTAAAATAATTTCATATTCAGAATAATGAAAAACTATTAATAGTCAACAGGGAATTATTTTTAAAGTTGTGTATTTTTTAAAAGATTTTATTTCTTTATTTTTAGAGAGGGAAAGGGAAGGAGAAAGAGAGGGAGAGAAACATCAATGTGTGATTGCCTCTCACATGCCCCCTACTGGAGACCTGGCCCACAACCCAGGCATGTGCCCTGACTGGGAATCCAACCGGCAACCCTTTGGTTCACAGGCCCATGCTCAATCCACTGAGCCACACCAGCCAGGGCTAAAGTTGTGCATTTTAAAAAACTGCATGCACTCTCTTGAACTCATTTGGAAAAAAGTCCAATGAGATAATGTATTATCATAAAAAAAAGATTAGGCTCCAAGGAAAACAGAATACAAGACTGCACAAAAATCTGCACTGAGTGACTCTATATGGACAAAACTGGTTGGGAACAGAGGAACATGGAAACAGTTTGTATAAGAAGGGCGATGACACTTTTCTTTTAAAATTCCCTGTATAATTGTTATCATGCCATTTGGCTCAGAGATTTTTAAAAATTAAAAGGGTGAGGAGGAAGGAGGGGAAAAAAGCTGGCCCTGGCTGGTGTGGCTCAGTGGACTGAGTGCTGGCCTGTGAACTAAAGGGTGGCTGGATCAATTCCCAGTCAAGGCACATGCCTGGGTTGTGAGCCAGGCCCCCAGTAGGGGGCGCTCAAGAGGCAACCACGCATTCATGTTTTTCCCTCCCTTCCCCTCTGCCTAAAAATAAATAAATAAAAATATTTTAGCACAGGCTGGTGTAGCTCAGTGGATTGAGCACAGGCCTGTGAACCAAAGGGTGGCTGGTTTGATTCCAGGTCAGGGAATATGCCTGCGTTGTGGGCCAGGTCCCCAGTGGGGGGCATGCAGGAGGCAACCACACGTTGATGTTTCTCTCCCTCTCTTTCTCCTTCCCTTCCCTCTGTCTATAAATAAATAAAATTAAAATATAAAAATAAAAACTGCCTGTTTTTAAAAAAAGAAAAAGAAAAAAGGAAGGAAGCCAAGTGTCTACAATAAATAAATGGATAGACAATAGTACATCCAGAATCCATATAGCAGAATCCTATTCAGCCTTAAAAAGGGAGGAAATTCAGACACAAGCCACAACATGGATAAAACTTGAAGACATTATGGTGAGTGAAATAAGATACTAACAAAAGAGCAAATATTGTAGGTTTCCACTTATATGAGGTACTTAGTCAAATTCATAGAGACAGAATGTAGAGTGGTGGTTGTCAGGGGCTGGAGGGAGCCAGGGAGCGAAGTTAGTGTGTGATGAGTGTAGAGCATGAACTGGGGAACATGAAACGGTTTTGCAGATGGGTGGTGGTGACAGTTGCACAACATTGTGAATGTATTTAATGACACTGAATTATATGCCTAAAATGGTTAAAATGGTAACTTCCATGTTATGTGTATTTTACTACAAGAAAAAAATGAAAAAAGAAAAGGAAGGAAATAAGGGGCTCAAATGAAATTTTTTACTGAAATTGAGGGGTCAGGGGAGTGATGACTGGTGCAGGTTTACAGGGACAGGAGCCTAGAGGGTGAGCAAGAAGGTGGAGATGGCAGGGAGTGAGGAAGACAGGGGACCGGCCTTGGTCAGGAGGCAGGTGCCCTTCCCACTGAGACAGGCTAGCAAGCCAGGACAAGCAGAACAGGGAAACTGAGATAGTTAAACAAGCAGGTTGCAGTCATCTAGTAAATCCTATCTTCCCTAAATCCAGGACACTTAAGAGTAACTTGTTTACAGTATACTCCTTCCCAGCAAGAGGGTAAATAGCTTTAATCACTCTACTCAGGAGACAGCAGAAATCCAATTATTAGTGCCGTGTGTGTGTGTGTGTGTGTGTGTGTGTGTGTGTGTGCGCGCGCGCACCAACCACACCCAAGGACAGATGAAGTTAAGGGAATAAATCTCGTTTTGGTACATCAGCATAAAGCTGATGAGTATTCTTTTGAGATCCTCCCCAAGACCTTCCCTTAACCCCCAATCTTTAAAACCCCTCAAAATGAAGGCCTCTACACACTCCTCCTCTTGTGCACACCGTGCCTTTCCCGTCCCATCTTCCCCCACAGGCATGCATCTCGTAAACTCTATGGAGACTTGGAACCCCATGAGACTTGGAACTGGGGGCAAGGGGCAGCAGCAGCTCATCCCGGGCACCCCCTGACCCTGTCACCACAGCCCCCTCTTCCTGACTCCTTAGTGAGCCAAGGTAGCCCTGCTTAGTCTCTCCTGTTACTTCCAATATCTTAAGCCCTTCCTTGTCTCACTGTTCCCAGTTTTAATAAACATCTAAAAGTCACTTGGACTCGTGTTGTGAAATCTTTCCTGCATGAAGTCGAGAACCCACATGCTGCCGTCCTGGCCCTAGGCAGACCTTCTCAGGGCCAGGTCTGTTTCCGGTAACACGACCTGAAGCTGGAGTTCTATCTTCAGGGAGAATAATATGCCATCATTTTTTGGAAGAAAGCTCTGTAGGGAAGGAAGAAAATCTCTTCCTCTACCCACGTTAGGTCTCTAGGAAGAGAATAATGAACATAAACATCAGCATGTTGCATCAAGCAGGCACATAGGAGCACCCAGAGATGAGTAACTCAATGGGGCAGTGAGGACTTGGGTTTGTATAGCATCTTAACAAGACCAATTCATATTTAGAAAAGTGACAATGTAAGAGAGTGCAGCCAGGAGGTCCCCAAAAGAAGGATTTGTAATGGGGTCCAGAACTCAGGGTTTCCAGGAAATATTAAAAATATGGGATGTCCTCACCCCCACAAGTCTAAACTGGGGGATGGGACACACGGAGCAGGGCCATTGCGAGTTGTTTTGCATAGCAAGAGTTTTGCGGATAACCTCTAGAATGGTCATTTAATGTATCTATCACCTTTAACTGGTTTCATGGACATGTTAAGTAGCTGTGGCCATGCTTTGAGCCATGGGGATGGGAGTGACTTCCACCCAGGATGTGATTAGGAGGCAACGCCTCCTGGTCGCAGCACTTGCATAAGAGCTTGGAGATGATTGGCTCCAAACCGCAGGGCCGCACCTGCCCAGACTTACTGTGGCAGCCCAGAAAAGCTGGAAAAATACAGGAATGCTGGTAAGTGTAGCTGATTGTGGGAGGAGTTGGAAATGGGGATGCAGAGGACGATTGGCACTGGGATTTAGGTGCGGCAGCCATGACAAAAAAAATCTCACATGGCTCTGGGGAAGAACCAAGCTGCTTTAGAAAAGCCAGACGGCAAGAAGTAGCAGCAATGCAGAGCTCTCTCTTAGCAGTTCGGAAGAATGCAGGAGAGACACTGTGGGAAGGAAAGGGGTGAGAGGACTTTTGCTGGTGGGCCATGAGGAGGTGCCATGCGGTTTCAGATTAAGAACTGGAGATCCCAGCAACACAGCTGATGGTGCTGGGAACCGAGGGAGGCCTGCCAGCTGAGCACAGATTACTGGGAAGAACTGGGGGCTGCCTGAGCCATGGACTTCTATTTCTTTTCCTGAGATATGGTACCTCAGGCTGGGCAAAGGCCGGGAAGGAAGGATTGTGTGTGTTTGTAGGTGGTTTAAGGGACTTTGGGGTTTTAATGAAGACGTTAAGTCATTACTCTTAAGTCTGTATGACTTTTGAATAAATAATTCCTTTCCTTTTCACCAATCTCTAACATGGAGAGTTATAATTCCCTGGCAATGGGCAGGGTGAACCTAGTTCAGGGGACCCCATGAGAAGGGGGGGTCCATTTGGAACATTGTGGGACCCCCTTCCCTGGTGGCCAATCCGGGAAAATCATGGGAGACCACATGTGCAGTAGCTTTAAAGTAATACAACTACTTGTACATGTGCAGTAAAAGGCCACCAAAACTAGCCAGGAAGGATCCACCCTATAAGAATAGAGTCCCTCCAGCCCATGACATGAGGTCAATCTCTGCTTGGAGTTGGCCTGCTCCCATGTTCTCTGCTATATACTCTGTGTGTTCGGTTCAATTCTTTGTCCTGATCATCAAGAACATGGTTACCTGTGCTCACCTGTGACAAAAAGACAGGAAAATTTGTGCGAGTGAATATGTGGGGAACTAATGGTAGATGAGGTTTAGTTTTCAGCAGGGCTTGTTGTGTAGATTCCTGTGGTGCTGATAAGGGTCTAGAGTTGTCTCCAGGGATTAATCTCTGTCCTTCCTAGAATCCATAGGGGAAGAGATATGTTTATAAATTTATGCATAAGGGGGAAGGCAGAGAACTTTTCTCCTATCTGCTTCTCGATTGCCTTCAGCTCAACATAATCCTTATGCCAAAGTAGTATATTTTCAGGTGGCATAGTCTGCTACCCTCCACCTTATCACTCCCTTTCTTGCCATGTGGAAGGTTATGACCAAATAAAAAAGTGTAGCCACTGAGCGGAGCCTGAACAGAAAGAAAGAGTAAAACCTGCTCACATTTGACCACTGTTGAAGCCAGGAAGAGACTGACCCAGTCAACATCATCTTAGGAAAAACTAAGTCATCTTTTATTTTCTAACCTCTCTTCCCAATTATTCTTTAAAGACAGGAAATGAGTGGGTAGAAGTGAGGTCACATGGAAGCACTCTGGCCAGCAAACTTGGAGTTCAGCTGCCAGGAGAGAGGAAGACCCTTACCTGCTGAACACAAAGGTTGCTTTCCAGTGGCTTCCTGCTGCCTCAGGGGCTCTGGATGTGTCTCAGCCTGGTTCTCCAAGTCCAGCCCGGAAGCATGTGCAAATTCCTGACTATAAAAGTTTTCACAAATTAATAAATTAACAGGAAAATGGTGGCCTTAAATTAATCCAAAAATTGTTTTATTGTGGGAAGGGAAGAGTTAAGCTAATCCAGACAAGTATATCAAATGCTGACTATCTATGCAAGTGAACTTGAGAACCTACAGGACATGGATTATTTTCCAGGGGAAATAAAAGTACCAACAAACACCAAAAGAGAAATATCTGTCTATACCAGAAGAAACTGAGAAAGTTGTGAGAAAAATACCACCAGCCCCCAAGTCACATGAAGGGAGAAGGGAGGGGAAGGGAGACCAACCACAGGTGATGATGGTTTCCCAGGTGAAGTGAGCCAGTTTATTTTTTTAATATTTTATTTTTAGAGAGGAGAGGAAGGGAGGGAAAAGGGAGAGAGAAATATCAACATGAGGAGAGAAACATCAATCAGTTGCTTCTCATATATACCTCAATGGGGGACAAACCCACAACCCAGGCATGTGCTCTGATTAGGAATCGAACCAGCGACCTTTTGTTTTACAGAACGACCCCAAGCAACTGAGCTACAGTGGTCAGGGCTGAAGTCAGCCCATTGAAATGCTAATCCCAATGGTATTTAAACTGCATCAAAGTCTAGAGGAAAAAGAAACACTTTCAAACACTTATCAGGGACTATAGAACATTGATATCAAAAGCCAACAATTACAGTACAATAAAGGAAAACCATAGGCCAACTTCATTTATGTAAAAATCAATGCAAATATCCAAAATAAAATATTAGCAAATAAGATCCACCTGGACATTAAAATGAAAAACCACCAAAATTAAGTGAACTTGTAACAGTATAACATGGATGGTTCAATATTAGGACTCTTTTAATTCACTTTATATCACTATGTTAAAAGACAAAAATCATAATTGTCATAGATGTTGAAATGCATTTGACAAAATTTACCATTACAAAGTCTTTTATCAAATCAGAAAGTCGGATATTTCCTTATCATGTAAAATTACAGACACACATCAATGTCAAGCCAAAAATCAGCATCATCCGAAGCGGTTGGCGGCGACAGAAGCTTCCATGAGACTCTGGAATAAAAGGCTGCACCTGTCACCATCACTGTGTTTGGAAGGTTCCAGCTGATGAAAGGAGGCAAGAGAAAAACGTAAGGCCTTTTTTAAAAAAGAGGTAAAATAATTATGTTTAAATTGAAAAATCCAAAAGAAGCAATTGAAAAAATGTGGCAGACAGGAAGAGATGGAAAGAAGGGGTCATCAGGACAGAGTGACATACCAAAACACCTAGCCATCCTACATATAAACAGCAAGCAGTTAGAACCCACCTACAATAGCCTCCCCCAACACTCCAAATAAAATCCCCAGAAATAAATGCATTAAAAAGTGAAAACATCTTTTAAAAACTGTGAAGGGATACAAACATTTCAAAGACATAGAAAGCCATACTGCAAATATTGTCACCTAGAAAGGATTGACACTAAAAAGATGGGACAGCCATACGCTAAGGTTGTGGGTTTGATCTCCGGTTGGGGCACATACAGGGAGCAACCAACGAATGCATAAGTAAGTGGAACAAATAATAGATGTTTCCCTCTCTTTCCCCTTCTCTCTCTCTCTATAAAATCAATAAAAACAGATAGATGATAGGTAGATAGGACCCTCACTACTGAGTGTTGGGAGGATGTGGACTGGAGCCCTCACACACGCTGGTGGGAATGGGAGATGGTGTGGCCACCTGGAAAGTAGTTTGGCAATTTCTTAAAAGGTTCAATACAAATTTACCATAGTTCAGCAATTCTACTCCTAGGTACCTACCCAACAAGACACATGAAAAGATATGCTCACACAAAGACTTGTGCACAAATGCCCATCAATTCTTAAGTGAGTAAACAAATTGTGGTGTGTGCATGCAAGTGCCCATCTACTAATAAAGGAGTAAAACAACTGTGTTGTGTCCATTCTATGGAATGCCGTTCAGCTATAAAAAGAAAATACTAACAGCTGCCACAACAGAGATCATCTCCAAAACATTATGCTAACTGAAAAAAGCCAGATGCAAAGAAAAACCATGTGCTGTATGATTCCATTTATATGAAATGTCCAAAAAAAGAAATTTGGTAGAAAACAGGCTAGTGGTCGAAGCAGCTTTTTGGCTCCTTCTTGAGTCTCTGTCTTGTTTGGCCTCCTTGCCTCCACCCCAGCCTCCACCATGTCCATAAGGATGACCCAGAGATCCTTCAAGGTGTCCACCTCTGGCCCTGGGGCCTTCAGCAGCCGCTCGTTCTCCAGCGGGCCCAGCATCAGCTCCTCGGCCTTTTCCCGGGTGAGCAGCGGCTCCTGGCTTGGCATGGGCAGCAGCATGAATCTGGTTGGAGGTTTTCGTGGAGCTGGGAACATGGGGACCATCGAAGCCGTCCAAGTGAACCAGAGCCTGCTGAGCCCCGTGAAGCAAGAGGTAGACCCCAACATCCAGGCTGTGCGCAGCCAGGAGAAGGAGCAGATCAAGAGCCTCAACAAGTTTGCTTCCTTCATCGATAAGGTGCGGAGCCTGGAGCAGCAGAACAAGATTCTGGAGACCAAGTGGAGCCTGCTGCAGCAGCAGAAGACGACTCGCAGTAACATGGACAATATATTTGAGGCCTATATCAACAACCTGCGGTGGCAGCTGGAAACGCTGGCCCAGGAGAAACTGAGGCTGGAGGCGGAGTTCGGCAACATGCAGGGGCTGGTGGAGGACCTGAAAAATAAGTATGAGGATGAGATCAACAAGCGCACAGAGATGGAGAACGAATTTGTCCTCATCAAGAAGGATGTGGATGAAGCTTACATGAACAAGGTAGAGCTGGAGTCCCGCCTGGAACGCCTGACCGATTAGATCAACTTCTACAGGCAGCTGTATGACGAGGAGATTCAAGAGCTGCAGGCCCAGATCGCTGACACATCTGTGGTGCTGTCCATGGGCAACAGATGCTCCCTGGACCTGGATGGCATCATCGCCGAGGTCAAGGCCCTGTACAAGGACATCGCCAACCACAGCCGGGCCGAGGCTGAGGCCCTGTACCAGATCAAGTATGAAGTGCTGCAGACATTGGCCGGGAAGCATGGGGATGACCTGCGTCATACTAAGACAGATTTCTGAGACTAACCGTAACATCAGCAGAATCCAGGCTGAGATCGATGGGCTCAAAGGCCAGAGGGCTTCTCTGGAGGCTGCCATCAAGGATGCTCAGGCCAAGGTGGCTGAGCTGGAAGCAGCTCTGAGAGCCGCCAAGCAGGACATGGCCCAGCAGCTGCATGAGTACTAGGAACTCATGAATGTCAAGCCGGCCCTGGATATGGAGATTGCCACCTACCACAAGCTGCTGGAGGGCGAGGAGAGCGGGCTGGAGTCCGGGATGCAGAAAATGAGTATCCATACCAAGACCACCAGTGGCTACTCAGGTGGGCTGAGCCGGCTTATGGGAACCTCAACTATGGCCTGGGCTTCCAAGCCAGCCTGGGCTCTGGCAGGAGCTCTGGCTCCTTCAGCAGCACCAGCAGCAGCTCCTCCAAGATGGTGGTTGTGAAGAAGATTGAGACCCATGATGGGAAACTGGTGTCTGAGTCATCTGATGTCCTGCCCAAGTGAATGACTTCTGCGGGCCCTCCTGTCCTCCAAGCCTATGGGAAAGGAGCCCTGTGGGGGAGCGGAGGGCACAGGAGACCCACCTGAGGTGCAGCCCCAGACCTCAGCTCACCCTTGGGGTGGGGATGTTTACTGCCTCTTACCCATGCCCCTGACTAAAAGCCAACTCAAGTGTTTTTTTTCCTCCCAAAATAAAGCCTTAGCTGGCTCTGCCAAAACAAAAACAAAACAAAAAAAAACACAAAAAACAAAACAAAACAAAAAAAAAAAACAGGCTAGTGGTCATCTGGGGCAGGGAGAGAAATGGGGAGTAACTGCAAATGGGCACAGGGGATCTACTTGGGTGATGGAAATATTTAAAGACTGGACTGTATTAATGGTAGCAGACACACTATTCAGTATAAATTCATTAAACATCACTGAAATGTATACAATAAGCCCTCACTTAATGTCCTCTGATAAGTTCTGCAATAATGCATAACAAAAGCAATTTTACCATAGGCTATTTACTATAAACAAGAGTTAAATTCCTGACTTTCTCTTAAGATAGTGGACTAGGTAAATGCTGTGCTCACCTCTTCCCACAATCACATCAAAATTACAACTAAATTACAGAACAACTGTCATTGGGACAACCTGAAGACCAGCTGAACAGAATTCCTGTAACTAAGGATCTAAAGAAAAGGTCAACTACTCATAAGGTCACTTTGCCAACAATGGGGGACAGCAGATCTACCTAGTACATAGAAACAAAAACAGGCAGTCAACCAAAATGAGGAGACAAAGAAACATGCTGCAAATGAAAGAATAGAAAAAAATCTCCCCAAAAAACCCAAACCAAAACAAAAAACCCACAACAAGAAATGGAGACAAACAATCTACTAGATGCAGAATTCAAAACACTGGTTATAAGGATGCTCAATGAACTTAGGGGAAAAGTAGATGAACTCAGTGAGAACATTAATAAAAAGATAGAAAACATAAAATAGTATATAAGACATAAAAAAGAACCAGTCAGAAATGAAGAATACATTAGAGCCCTGACTGGTGTGGCTCAGTTGGTTGGAGTGTCATCTTGTAAGCCAATAGGTCGCCAGTTTGATTCCTGGTTAGGGGACATGCCAGGGTGGAGTGTTTGATCCCCAGTGGAGGTGCATGCAGGAGGCAACTGATCAACGTTCCTCTCTCACATCAATGTGTTGGGGACCACTTTGTGTGGTATTGGAGACTGCAGCCCTGCACAAGCAAGGCCTTGAAAGAGGCCTGTAAGACTTGACCAGAATGCCAGGAACACAGGAGGCAGACATGACCCAATGCTAGCACCAAGGGCTCCTGTGGGAAATCAGACCTGAAGAATACATTGTACCCTTTGAAGCTTGCTTTGCTTTGTATGGCCCTGTTGGTGTAAACCAGATGTTTAAGCTCAAAGCATAAGGAGTGAACTCCTTATCTCATGAAACTCGCCTTAACAACCATCTGGCATCAGCATGTCTCACAGACTCTGACCTGAGGAAGATCTCTGTGCTTTTTCAACTGTTATCTATAGATAATACCTGTTTTACATAACTATAGCCTTTGGACATGGATTGATGAACTTACATGCATGCTGTGTACCCCTGCACATACTGATCCCAATAAAAGCCATTTCAGAGAAGGGCTAGGGGCATTCTCCACTAGAGGGAATCGCCACCCCCTTTCCCACCAGAACAGATTGTGTCCGGGATGACTCATTTCATTCATGAATGGGAGAACTCTGCAGGATGGGGTTCCCCAAATCAATGTTTCTCTCCCTCTCTTTCTTCTCCCTCCCCCTCTCTCTGTAACCAATAAAAGAAAAAAAAAAGAATGCATAGAAAGAATCAAAGCAGATTAGATGAAGTAGAGGATCAAATAGTAATCTAGAAAGGCAAGACAGCAGAAAAAAACCTAATCAGAACAGCCAAAAGGAAAAAGAACTTTTAAAATGAGGATTGTTTAAGGGGACCACTGGGACAACATCAAGCATATCAATGTCTGCATCATAGAGGTAGAAGGAGAAAAGAGAGAGCAAGAAATTGAAAACCTATTTGAAAAAATAATGACCAAATTTTCCAAATCTGGCAAAGAAAACAGACATACAAGTCCAGGAAGCATGAAGACTCCCAAACAAGATGAACCCAAGGAGGCTCACACCAAGGCACATCATAATTATAATACCAAAGCTTAAAGACAAAGAGGGAATCTTTTTTTATAATACAAGTAAAAGTTTATTTAGAACATCACAGAGGTTAAAAAAAAAGTTAGTCAGCTGGGCCGCATGGGCACAGGAAACAAGTTATGGAGGCAAAAGAAGGGCCCTTGGAGCTTAAGAAACAGAGAGAACAAAGGTATATGCCTTGAGGAAAGAAGAAGGGCAGCTGTGTGTGTGTGTGTGTGTGTGTGTGTGTGTGTGAGCGCGAGAGAGAGAGAGAGAGAATGTGCCAAAGAGAGTATCTTAAGAGTAGCAAGAGAAAAGCAGTTAGTTACATATAAGGGAGCTTCCATAAGACAGTGAGTTGATTTCCCAACAGAAACTTTGTAGGCCAGAAGGGATTAGCAGAAAATATTCAAAGTAATGAAAGGCAATGACCTACAATCAAGAATGCTCTACTTGGACTTCCAGCCAAGATGGAGGCGTAGGTAGACACATCGTGCCTCCTCACACAACCAAAATTAAGGACAACAAAAATTTAGAAACAAAAAAAAAGAACCAGATCTGACAAAAAATTGAACTGTAAGGAAGTCTGACAACCATTCATCCAGACTGGTAAGAGGGGCTGAGTCAGCAGCTGGCAGAGAGGGGTTGTGGCAGGAAAAAGTGGTGGTTGGCAGTCCTGGGTGTGCAGGTGGCAGCTGGCACACACCGGGTGTGCAGGCAGCGGCTAGCAGACCCCAGAGGTGGGGTGGCAACAAGGCACGTAAAGTGGCTGGCTGACTGTGGACACACATTCATGTGCAGATAAACCAAGCGAAAACGGGGAGCAAGACAGACCATACAACCTAGGGCCCCAGCGCTGTGAAATAAAGCTTAAAAGCACCGATTGAAAACACTTGTGGGGGTTGAGGTACGGGGAGAGACTCCCAGCCTCATAGGAGAGCTCGTTGGAGAGACCCACAGGGTCCTAGAACGTACACAAGCCCACCCACCTGGGAACCAGCACCAGAAGGGGCCAATTTGCTTGTGGGAAGCAGTGAAGGGGACAGAAATATGAGAGCGGAGCAAGCACCATTGTTCCCTCTCTGACCCTGCCCCCACATGCAGCATCACTACCCAGCAACTGGGCTGCCCCGCCCTGGTGAACACCTAAGGCTCTGCCCCTCACTATGTAACAAGTGCAACCAGACCCCCCCCCCAAAAAAAAATGGCTCAAACGGAAGAACAGATCAAAGCCCCAGAGCCAATACATCTAAGCAACCAAGAGATAGCCAACCTATCAGATGCACAGTTCAAAGCACTGGTGATCAGGATGCTCACAGAATTGGTTGATTTTGCTTACAAATTAGATGAAAAAATGAAGGCTACAATAAGTGAAATGAAGGAAAACACACAGGGAACCAAAAGAGATGGGAGGAAAACTGGGACTCAAATCAATGGAGTGGACCAGAAGGAAGAAAGAAACAACCAAACAGAAAACAAGGAAGAAACAAGAATTCAAAAAAATGAGAGGCTTAGGAACCTCCAGGACATCTTTAAACATCCCAACATCAGAATTATAGGGGTACCAGAAAGGGAAGAAGAAGAGCAACAAGTGGAAAACTTATTCAAACAAATAATAAAGGAGAACCTTCCCAATCTGGCAAAGGAAATAGATTTCCAGGAAGTCCAGGAAGCTCAGAGAGTCCCAAAGAAGGTGGACCCAAGGAGGAACACACCAAGGCACATCATAAGTACATTAGCCAAGATTAAAATGAAGCAGAGAATCCTAGAAGCAGCAAGAGATAAGGAGAGACTTACCTACAAAGGAGTTCCCATCAGACTGTCAGCTGATTTCTCAAAAGAGACCTTACAGGCAAGAAGGGGCTGGAAAGAAGTATTTGAAGTCTTGAAAGGCAAGGACCTACATTCAAGATTGCTCTATTCAGCAAAGCTTTCATTTAGAATGGAAGGGAAGATAAAGTGCTTCTCAGATAAGGTCAAGTTAAAGGAGTTCATCATCACCAAGTCCTTATTATATGAAATGTTAAAGGGACTTATCTAAGAAAAAGAAGATAAAAAATATGAACAGTAAAAAGACAGCAAACTCAGTTATTAACAACTACACCTAAAACAAAAGCAAACTAAGCCAACAATAGAACAGGAACAGAACCACAGAAATGAAGATCACATGGAGGGTTAGCAACAGGGGAGTGGGAGGAGGAGAGAGGGGGAAAAGGTACAGAGAATAAGTAGCATAGATGGTAGGTAGAAAGTAGATGGGGGGAGGGCAAGAATAGTGTGGGAAAAGTAGAAGCTAAAGAACTTATGACACATGGACATGAACTAAAGGGGGGAATGCGGGTGGGAGGGGGGATGCAGGGTGGAGGGGAATGAAGGGGGTAAATAGGACAACTCTAATAGCATAATCAATAAGATTTTTAAAAAGTAAAAAAAAAGAATGTTCTACTTGGCAAGGCTATTGTTTAGAATCAAAGGAGAGATAAAGTTTTTCAGACAAGAAAAAGCTAAAAGAGTTCTTACCACTAAACCAGTATTTAAAGAAAAGTTAAAGGCCCTTGCTGGTGTGGCTCAGTGGACTGAGTGCTGGTCTACAAACCAAAGAGTGGCTGGTTCTATCCCTGGTCAGGGCACATACCTAGGTTGCGCATTCAATCTCTGGTCCTTGGTCAGGTCACATATGGGAGGCAACTGATCAACGTTTCTCTTTCTCTCTCTCTCCCTCTCCCTTCCCTCTCTCTCTCTTTCTCTCTTTCTCTCCCTCTTCCATCACCCACCCCCTGCCTTCCTCTCTCTCAAATCAATAAACATATCTATGGGTGAGGATTTAAAAAAATATCTATGTAACATTGACCATGTGATATTACAGAGAAGTGATTCTTCTGTCATTGCTCACCTCAATCATCATATACTCTTAAATCCTTAATCATCATTTGTATTATTTCATTTTCTTTTTTCTAGCTCCCTTGGATTATTAGTGTCTTTGTTACTGATTTCTAAGAACCCATTTATGACTAAAAATGTGAATAATTTGTCATACATTGCAAATGAAATACCATGTTTTTTGTTATTATTTTACTGTGGGTTTTGTTTTTTGGTTATATAGAAGTTGTGTATTAAAATATAATCATGTTCGATTCTTTAAAAAAATCTATTGGAGAAAACCTATGGGACACAGCGAATAAAGCTCTAAAAGGAAAATTTATAGTAATATAGGCCTGTCTCAAGAAATAAGAAAAAATCTCAAATAAACAATCTAACCTTATACCACACACACACAAAAAGCCAAACAAACAAACAAACAAACAAACAAACAAAAAACCCAGAAGAAAGAAGAACAAAACCCAAAGTGAGTAGAAGAAAGGAAATAATAAACATCAGAGTGGAAATAAATGCTATAGGTGTGTAAAAACAAAAGATCAATAAACCCAAGAGCTGGTTCCTTAAAAAAAATAAACAATATTGAAAAACTTTAGCTAGATTCATCAAGGGAGTGAGAGAGGAGGTCCGAATAAATAAAATTGGAAATGAAAGAGGAGAAGTGACAACTGATACCACAGAAACACAGAGGATTATAAGGAAATCCTATAAACAATTATATGCCAACAAAGTGAACTACCTGGAAGAAATGAATTAATTCCTGGAAATACACACTCTTCCAAGGCTGAATCAAGAAGAAACAAAATCTGAACAGATGGATAAATGCTAATAAAATTTAATCAGTAGTCAAAAAAAAAAAAACTCCCAACAAACAAAAGTCCTGGACTAGATGTCTTCACAGGTGACTTTTATCAAACATTTGAAGAATTAGTACCTATCCTTCTCAATCTATTGCAAAAAACTGAGGAGGAGGGAAGGCCCCCAAACTCATTTTATACAGCCAGCATTAACCTGATCATCAAAACCAGACAAAGACACTACAAAAAAAAGAAAAGAAGCCAATATCCCTGATAAATATAAATGCAATAAAATATGATCGAGTGGGATTTATCCCAGGACACAAAGTGGTTCACTGTCTGCAAACCAATAAACACGGTATTCCACATAAACAAAATGAAGGATAGCAATCATATGATCATATCAATAGATGTAACAAAGCACTTGACAAAAATCCAACATCCATTTATTATAAAAACTCTTGGCAAAGCAGTGATAAAGGGAACGAATTTCAACATAATGAAACGCAAATATGACAAACCCACAGGTAACATCATACGCAACAGTGAAAGTGGAAGCCTTTTTCTTTGAGATCAGGAAGAAGGCAAGGAATTCCACTTCCACCACTTTTATTCAACATAGTATTGGAAGTTCTAGCCACAGCAATCAGACAAGAAACAAAGGCATCCAAATTGGGATGGAAGAAGTAAAACTGTCATAATTTGCAAATGACATGATACTGTAGAGAGAGCATCCTAGAGAATCCACAAAAAAACACTGTTAGAATAAATGAATTCAGTAAAGTATCAGGGTACAAAATATTCAGAAATTGGTTGTATTTTGTACACCGATAATGAACTATCAGAAAGAGAAATTAAAAAAATAATCCCACTTACAATTACATCAAAAATAATACAATGCCTAGGAATAATTTTTTTTATCCGCACCTGAGGACACTTTTTCACTGCTTTTAGAGAGTAGGGGGATGGGAGAGAGAGAAATTGATGAGAGAAGCATCGATTGTTTGTGTTTTTTCATATGCACCCCAACCAAGGGGATCAAACCGGCAACCCATGCACATGCCCTGACCGGAAATTGAACTCTTGACCTTTCAGTCTACAGGACAGACACTCCAACCAACTGAGCTATACTGGCCAAGGCACCTAAGAATGAATTTAACCAAGAAGGTAAAATACCTATACTCAGAAAACTATAAGACACTGAAGAGAGTTGAACAAGATACAACTGGAAGTATATATTGTGTTCATAGATAGGAATAATTAACAGAATCTGGCATTAAAATAGACACATAGATCAGAAGAACAGGATAGAGAACGCAGAAATTGACCCACATGTATATGGCTAATTAATCAATGACAAAGGAGACAAGACTGTGGGGTAAAAACAGTCTCTTTAAGAAAGGTTTTGGAAAAACTGAGCATATACTTGCAAAAGAATGAAACTGGATCACTTTCTTATACCAATACAAGAACATATTCAAAGTGGATTAAAGACTTAAATGTAAGACCCAAAACCATGAAACTCCTAGAAGAAAACATAGGCGGTAAACTCTGACATCTCTTAGTAATATTTTTTTGGATATGTCTCCTTGGGTGTCAGATGGGTTCTAGACTTATCAGAGTGGTCTCTTCCTAAGTTATATAAATGTCCAATCACTTAGCTGTATATCTGAAACTAATATAATATTGTATGTCTACTGTTATTTAAATTTTTTTAACTTAAAAAAATTGGTATCTTATCAACATTATAAGAAAATAATATTGAGCACAATGACATTATTCAAGGGCCTGTTATACTTAAAATGGGTGATTTTTATAGTATAAAAATAAAGCCATTAAGAAGTAACTTTTGTTTAATCCTTACTCGAGGATGTGTTTATTGACTTTAGAGAGGGAGGGAGACAGGCATCGATGTAGGAGAGAAACACCAATCAGTTGCCTCCCGCACACCCCAGCCAGGGATCTAACCTGCAACATTTTGGTGCAGGTGGCAACACTCCAGCCAACTGAGCCACCCACCAGGGCAAAAGAGTAACTTCTTAAATTTAACATATAAAATAACACACTATCGATACAAAAATACCCCACAGGGATATATATGCATGTGTGTCTATGTGCTTGCACAATTTTTAACTAGACAAGCCAATACTAAAATCATAAAAATGTTTTAAAACAATCACCAGGAAAATTCTGAAAAGAATGATAAAGAACAACAAACCCCACTAGATACTAAATCAGATTATGATACTACAGTATCACATTAAGTAAATATTAAATATCACATAAAAAATCATACTAACAAATACCTGGGCATGTATATGTATATAAAACAGATCAATGACACAGAAGAGTCAGAAATACACAAGTATGTGTAATACATTAAAAAATTTTGTGTGTAACTCAGTCAAGACTTCATTTCTAATCAGTGGGGGAAAACACTACAGTTAATTGGTATTAGGACACTGGGAACATCTGAAAAAATATTATTATATCCTTCTACTTTATTGCTTCCATCAAAATAAATTCTGGATTAGTCCAAGATTTAAACATTAAAAAATGAAACCATAAAAAGAGTAGATGAATATCCAAATAGACCTTTTTAGCCAGTTCTTGGTAGAAAATTCCTTTCTAAGCATAACTCAAAACCCAAAAAATCCATAATATATTTATTTTATGACCTAATAAAAAGTTCTAAAAGTCTGCATGGCCATTCCCAATGGCTTATTCCTCCTTTTTTTGTAAACAACTCTGAAACTAAACAGAATATATAGAACAGTTATTTGCAGAAATGGGACAGTGTGGCACAGAACAGCAGTCCTTGAATGAAGGGAAGTAACTGAGACGAAGTCACATTCACGATGGCTTCCTTTGGAAGGAGTACTTTTTTTCCAGTATACTTTATTGATTATGCTATTACAGTTGTCCCATTTTTTTCTCCTCTTTATTCCCTTCTGCCCTGCACCACCCTTCCCAACAACATTCCTCCACCTTAGTTCATGTCCATGGGTCATACAAATAAGTTCTTTGGCTTCTCCATTTCCTACACTATTTTTAACCTCCCCCTGTCTATTTTGTACCTACCATTTGTGCTACTTATTCCCTTTACCTTTTGCCCTATTCTCCCCCTTTCCTCCCCACTGATAACCCTCATGTGATCTCCATTTCTGTGATTCTGTTCCTGTTCTAGTTGTTCACTTAGTTTGTTTTTGTTTTTGCTTTGTTTTAGGTTCAATTGTTGATAGTTGTGAGTTTATTGTCATTTTACTGTTCATAGTTTTGATCTTCTTCTTTTTCTTAGTTAAGTCCCTTTAACATTTCATATAATAAGGGCTGGGTAGTGATGAACTCCTTTAAGTTGACCTTATCTGGGAAGCACTTTATCTGTCCTTCCATTCTAAATGATAGCTTTGCTGGATAGAGTAATAGCGGATGTAGGCCCTTGCCTTTCATGACTTTGAATACTTCTTTCCAGCCCCTTCTTCCCTGTAAGGTCTTTTTTGAGAAATCACCTGATACTGTGGGCACTCCTTTGTAGGTAACTGTCTCCTTTTCTCTTGCTGCTTTTAAGACTCTCTCCTTATCTTTCATCTTGGGTAACGTAAGTATGATGTGTCTTGGTGTGTGCTCCCTCAGGTCCAACTTCTTTGGGACTCTCTGAGCTTCCTGGACTTCCTGGAAATCTGTTTCCTTCACTAGATTGGGGAAGTTCTCCTTCATTATTTTTTTCAAATAAGTTTTCAGTTTCTTGGTCTTTCTCTTCTCCTTCTGGCACCCCTATGATCCAGATGTTGGAACATTTAAAGCTATCCCTGAGGTTTCTAAACCTCTCATTTGTTTGAATTCTTATTTCTTCATTCTGTTCCAGTTGAGTGTTTATTTCTTTCTTCTGCTCCAAATTGTTGATTTGAGTCCTGGTTTCCTTCTGTCACTGTTGGTTTTTCTTTATTTCACTTTGCATAGCCTTCACTTCTTCCTCTGTTTTGTGACCATACTCAATCATTTCTGTGAGCATCCTTATTACCAGTGTTTTGAATTCTGCTTCTGATAGGTTGGTTATATCCTCATCACTTAGTTCTTTTTCTGGAGTTTTGATTTGTTCTTTCATTCAGGCCATATTTCTTTGTCTCAGTGTGCCTGTTACATAGTAGTAAGGGGCAGAGCCTTAAGTATACACTAGGGTGGAGCAACACACTAGGCTGTATTGTAGAGCTGTAAGTGGGAGAGTGGCCCAAGAGATAACAATGTCACTTGCTCAGCTCTTTGCTGGCATTCAGTCATATCCCCTGGTACCCACAAGCAAATTGGGCCTTTCTAGTGCTGATTCCTGGGTGGGTGGGTCCGTGCATGTTCTATGACCTTGTGGGTCTCTCCAACAAACTCTCCTCGAAGCTAGGAGTTTCACCTGCTGCCACAACCCCCACAGGTTTTTACAGCCAGAGGTTTTGAGGCTTTCTTTCCCCACACTGGAACTCTGAGTTGCATGGTCTGTCTTGCTCCCCAGTTGTTCCTTCCGGTTTATCTGCATGCAGTTTACCTGGTCCACCAGCTGCCCCCTCACCCACCCAGTCTTCCAGTCACCATCTTACCATGCATCCTCTCTTCACTGGCTGCCCATCTCCACCTCTCCTACCAGTCTGAATGAATGTTTCTTCTTTAACTCCTTGGTTGTTGGACTTCCATACAGTTTGATTTTCTGGCAGTTCTGGTTGTTCTTTGTTTTAAATTTGTTGTTGTCCTTCTTTTGGTTGTGCAAAGAGGCAAAGTGTATCTACCTATGCCTCCATCTTTGCTGGAAGTCTTGGAAGGAGCGCTTTTGAAACTGCTGAGTGGGAATGTGTAGCCCAACCAGAGAGCAGCAGTCTTGTTGAGTGGAGGAAAAAGCTGGAGTTCAAAAATGCTAGGGTACCTGAGACTTTCAGAGCAAGGCACAGGAGAGAAAGGAACCACACAGAAGGAACCCCAGAACTCTCAGATACTTGGCCAAAACTTAAACTATGTGTTTAATATATACAAGCTGAGACTATATGAGGCCTAGTGGAAAACAGCTCTTGGGTAGAGGGTATTGATAATTGAAGAGAAATTTTAGAGTTCATACAGTTCTAACCCTACTTAAGAGAGAAGGCCCTGGCATTAGCTGATATCCCCAGAGAGGCTAAGATTTAAGAGTATGTTCCACATCTTAGGAGTAGGGCTTGTATACTAAGAGTAATGGGGGTGGGAGGGGACCTGAAATATACCCATACTAACAGCTGAAAATGAGTCCTTGACACGTTCAAGGTGATCAGTCAGTAATCTAACTGTCTGCAAGAACAAGACTCCATTCTTTAGAGTAGGGGTATCAAACTCATTTTTACCGGGGGCCACATCAGCCTTGTGGTTGCCTTCAAAGGGCCAAATGTAATTTTAGGACTGTATAAATGTAACTACTCCTAAACAGTTAAGCGAGAGCTCAGCGCTGCCGCTGGGTAGAAACAAGGTGCTGGGCTGGATAAAACAAGGTGGAGGGCCGGATTTGACCTACAGGCCTCGTGTTTGCCCCTGTGCTTTAGAGGAAGAAAATATCATCCAGAAACTTTATAACATAACTTACATAGTGGTTAGCATACAGTCCAAAATTACTAGCTATGTGAAACAGGAAAATACAGTTAATAAAAGCAGATATACAGATGATCCAGATGTTGGGATTAGCAGAAAAGGGACTTAAAATATGTTAAAAAATTTAGAGGTAAAAGGAGACAATGGATAAAGATATAGAATGTTAATAGAAAATGGAAACTCAAAAAAACAACCAAATAGAAGTTTTACAATTAAAATATACATATATCTGAAATGAAAAAAAAATCCATTAGATGGATTTAACATCATACTGACATAACCTAATAAGGAGTCAGTGAATTTGAAGATAGGTCAATAGTAATTATCCAAACTGAAGCACAGAAAGAAACAATAATTAAAAAAGGAAATGGAGAAAAAAGAGGAAGAAAGGGAGAAAGGAACAAAGAACAGATGTCTGAGATCTGCAGGAGAGTGTCAAGTTCTCTAGCACGCAGGCACTGGAGGCCCTGAAGGAGAGAGACAGAGTAGGACAGAAGAATGTCTGAAAAGATAACAGCCAATAATTTGTTGAAAGATAATCATAAAAGATATCAACCTACAGATCCAGGAAGCTCATCAAATCCCAATCAGGATTAATACAAAGAAGACCCCACCCAGACACATCATAATCAGATTCATGGAAATCAAAGAAAATCTTTAAAGCAGCTAGAGGCTGAAAGAGACATTCATAGGAATAGCAATAATAATGACAGCTGAATTAATTAGATTACAGTAGAAACCAGAAGAAAATAGAATGACTGGTGGGAAAAAAACACTGTCAACCTAGTATTCTATACTAATTGACCTAGTATTCTATCCAACAAAACATTCTTAAAAATGAATGCAAAATAAAGAAAATTTCAAGCAACGATGAGAGAATTTGTCACCACCAGACCTTCTGTGCAAGAGACATTAAAAGAAATCGTTCACACCTAAGAGAAATGATTTTATATGGAAGCCCATATCTGATGGAAGAGATGAGGAACAATCCCAAGAACTCATTTTTTCAAATGGTTTTCTCTCGCTAATCTGCATTTGGAAAGGAAAGGATATGAAATTTTTATCTTCTCTCAACTGAGTAGTACAGATAGAATTCCAGGAGAGCTGACTTTGGTAAGAATGTTTACCCTCCCCTGGCTTCTGCCGGTTTTCCCAGGATCCTATCTGCAGGCTCCAGAGCAAAAATAGGAAATCCCTATGGGTTTCATCTGAGTCATCCAGAAACTGCAGGGAAAGAAAAATAATTTTCCCTTTACCTTTCTGTGTTCTTGGCTGAGACCTCTGTAATAAAAGACAGGTTAACAAGAGAAAAATTAATAGAAGTTTATTAACATATGCCTCCTGTAAACATAGGCAATACTTGGGGAAAAACAAGTTAACTCCCAAGGTAGCCTGTGCCACTTGCTTAAATACCATTTTCAGCTAAAGACAAGAGAAAGGAAGGTGCTGGAGGCCAGCTATGCAGCGGTTCCCAGGAAAAGCATGGCAAACAAGGGAGATTCATTGTGCAGACCTGTTTGCTATGCCTTGGTCATTGGTAAGAGTCTCCTGAGATTTAGTCACCCATCTCTTCCAGGTGCAGAGAGGGAGAGAGACGCCCTTTCAAATGAAGATTTCCGTTATAAACATGTTTCCCTTTCAAAAGGGGAACTTCTGAACTTCTCTGTTTTCAGAGTTTCTCCTGTGTCTGCTATTTCTCAAAATAATCCTTATGCCAAAGAAACATATAAATATTTGGGGTTGGCATATTCTGCTACCTTTCAATACTTTCTAATGCAACAATTAAAAACTGAGAAAAAGGCATTTTTTTATGACAAATACCAAATACTGTACTATCTTTTTCCTAACTTCCAGCTAAATGTTTTCTAAGACACAAGCCCAGCTCCACGATTCCTGCAGTTTCACTAGGTGTTAGGAAGTTCCCTTTGCCAAAAGGTAGAAAAAACAAATGCTCACTGACTGGTGTAAGGAGAAATGACATGTGGTCTATCCATATAACGGAGTATGATTCTGCCAGGAAAAGGAATGAAGCACTGACACAGGCCATGGCATGGATGGACCTGGAAAACAGTACACTAAGAGGCCAGACCGAAAGGCCACGTGTTGTATGATTCCATATATATGGAATGTCCAGAATTGACAGACCCAAAGGAACAGAAAGCACATTAGTGACTACCAGGGCATGAGGAAGGATAGGAAGATTGTGGGGGTAAGACAATGTTACCGGTGATTTTGGCAATGAAACAACACCAGTTGTTACCAGCAAAGTTGGACCTTGGTTCTTGAGTTCGACAAAGAAAGAATTCAGAGCCAGGAACTCAAATTATAACAGAAAGTTTACTTAGAAATTTACAAAGGTAGTAGAAGTGAACTAACTGGGCTGTGTACGCTCAGGAAACAAGTTACAGAGGCAGAAAAAGGATCCTTGGAGTTTAGGAAAAAGGCAAATGCAACATGCCTGAGGGAAAGAAGAGGGGAAGGGAAAGGCACAGGTGTGCTCCCAAGAAGGCTGGAGTGCACCAGGTCCTTCATCTAGAGGGTTTTAAAGGCTGGGAATTTAGGGGAGGACCTCAACTGAACACTTATCAGCTCTATGCTAATGAACCAAAATGAGATTTACTCCCCTGATTTCATTCTTCCTTGGGTGTGATTGGCACAGATGGCAGTAATTGGACTTCTGCTATCTATCTCCCCTGAGTAGGGTGATTTAAACTATTTACCCTCTGACTGGGGAGGAGAAGTATAAAATTTACTCTTAGGTATTCTTGGTTAGGGAAGATAGGATTTTGCGATTTACTCATTGGCTATAAACTGCTTGGCCTTTTAACTATCTGTCTCAGTTTCCCTATTCTGCTTTTCCTGGCTTATTAGCCTGTCTCAGAAGCTAAGGGGTATGGCATTTCTTTCTTGGTGTGATGAAAATATTCTGGAATTAGATAACAGTGATGGTTGCACAACCTTGTGCCTGCTAAAAACTACTGAATTATACAAATTAAAGGAGTGAATTTCATGGTATGTGAATTTTATGTTATATATCAATTCCTTAGAAAAGACTAGTAAAAAAAAAGGAAAGCATTGCAAATGATATTTTGGTTTTGATAGGGGAACTCAAGAGTTAAAGATTTTAGATCTAGTTATATTCAGCAGGCTTAAGTGATTAATGCATGTGGAAAGCTGTTATTCCAAGAACTGGAATGCATGACCTACATGACTTCAGGACATCAACAAGCAATTCAACCTTTGTGCCCCAGTGGGTCTGCAAGTGTTGACAGTTGACATGGTATCTGAGCCATTGTGTTCCAGGGAGGGAATGTCAGTGACACAGACAAAGAATTGTTGATCAGCAGATGAAGAAATACTAGGAAAATTGCTGCAACTCTTATCTGATTAACCTTTTTCCCTCCAAACCCCTTACCTATCCTTTTCTTCTCCTTATAAAAAGGTTGGCTTGAGATGAGATGTGAAGATGGTTTTTAGGGTGCATAACCCACCATCTTCTCAGATCACCAGCATCTGAATAAAGTGCCCATAAAGATTCAATCCTTGTCTCTACTTACTGGTTCTGGTAGTGACAGGAAGCATGAACCCCAACTTTTCCAGTTTCAATTTCATAATAAAATAAGAGATTCTTTTCCCCAAAAAAGAAAGAAAAAAAAAAATAAGAAAGAAGAGGAAACCTCTGCAGACTTCTTCAGGCCCCCATTCACTTACTCAGACAATCTGTTGTCTGCTGCTACCTAATCAGATTTGCCTTTTTAATTTGGAGCTTGGTGGGTGAATTAGAAAGAAGCCCCCAAGTAAAAGGATTCCTGTGAGGATCTGAGCCTCCCACACTCCATGACTCACTTTACCCAGTCACAGGCTTCTCTTCCTGTTTACCATCTGGAAGAAAGAACAAAATGGTGCTTGTGTTTTCTTTTTTTGCCAATAATTTATATAAGCCAAACTTTGCAAACAATGGTTTCCTTGGCAACCGCTGACCCATTCTCTTCAAATGTAAATTGCTCTCCAGGAAAGGGACTGCCCTCTTCCAGCCCACAAAAGTTCATTTTGAAATCTCACATAACAAAGAAAAGTTTAGGTCTTCACAAAGGTTGGCCATGGGCAAAGCATTTGCAGGAAATGTCTGTCTTTTGGATTTTACTTTGAACCCTGTGGCAGATGACCATGTTGGCTACCCATGCTCAGGGACCTTCTGTTCTGGAGAAAAGATGCTGCCCATGCCCAGAGCCCTGCTGCGCACCACTCCCCAGCACCTTCACTGCCCACACTCACTGCCCACACTCAGCCAGCCTCTCAGCCTGGACTACAGCAAACCTTGCTCATCTCACTAGCCTTAGTCAGTCAACAGTTTAGAAAAGAAGTGAGGCAACTCACCCAAAGGTAGGGTGACCAAATTTATCTGCCTTGCAGACCAGCTATCTGCCTGGAACTGTCCAGATCAGACTTCATGGACACACAAACTGTACGGCCAGGGCCCCACACTCAGAGAGCCCCCTCACTTGTCTGAATGCTCTGCTGTCACCACCATGAACATTAGTTTTTGAATGAAGGGTCCTGCATTTTCTTTCAATACTGGGCCCTGCAAATTACATAGGTAGTCCTGCTTCAGAGCCACTTAACACAGGTTCTCAGGTTGTTACCAGAAATGGGACCTGACCCTGAGTGAGTCTGCCAAGGGCCAGTTGGTAGTTTGTGGTTTCTTGACTTCATGCAGGTGAGAGATCACAACATGAGTCCAGGTGATTTTTGGAGGATGTTTATTAAAGTTGGGGACAATGAAACAAGGAAGGGCCTAGGATAGAAGAAGCAGCAGGAGGAGGGACTAGGTGGGGAAAGGAGCCTAAGTGGGGCTGCTTTAGCTCACTAAAAGTCAGAAAAAAAGGGGCCCTTGGGGACAGGGTCAGGGGGTTACCCCGGGACGAGCTGCCACTGCCCATTGCTCCTTGGTTGCAAGACTTGTGGGGTCCCTCAGAGTTTAGGAGATATGTGACTGTAGAAGAAGAGGAGGGAGGAAAAGACCCAGGCATGATCCAGGGAGGGAAAGTGAGTGCAGTGACCTTCCTTTTGAGGGTTTTAAAAGGTTGGAGGTTTAAGGAAGGTCTTGGGAAGGATGGCAATAGAATATTTATCAGCTTCATGCTGATGTACCAAAATAAGATTCATTCCCTTAACTTTATCGGTCTTTGGGTGAGTTCTGCTATCTACCGTATTTCGCTGTGTATAATGCACACTCACATTTTAGTGCTGATTCCCATGTATAATTCACATTATGCATGAGAATTAGTATAGCTCATGTATAATGTGCACCATTCTTTTTCCCTCAAAAATTTGGGCAAAAGGTACATATTATACACAGCAAAATATGGTATTTTCCTTAGTAGGGTGATTTAAGCTATTTACCCTCTTGTTGGGGAGAAGTGTAAACCACTTACTCTTAAGTGTATGTGGCTACAGATGATAGGATTTTGCAATTTACTAGATGGCTGCAAACCACTTGTTTAGCTATCTGTCTCAGTTTCCCTGTTCCACTTGTCCTGGCTTATTAGCCTGTCTCAAGGTGACTAGAGAGGCCAATTTTCATAAAACAAGGGACTGGCCAGCCATGGAACCTTTCTAAACAGGTTATTCTAGTCCCTAGGTCCACTTCCTAATGGAGCCTTCAACACCTTGGGCAACTGCCCCCACTATTTTAATAACTAGCAGCCCACCTCAGCCAGAGCAGGTCCATTTCCTATAACTGTGGAATTACTAGTAACAAGAAGGGAGAGTGCCAAAGGGCTGGGACCTGTTGTAGGCATTCCATGCGAAAAATTCCTGGGAGGCGCAGAACACAGTCTGTCCTCATAGTGTTACTATAAGTGGCCTGTCCGGAGCACAAGACCCAACAACCCTTTGTCACTGTGGGAGCACCTCCTCGGGAAGAACAAAGGTGGTGTTTGCAGGATGGCTGGCAGCGCTCAGTTGGCCATTTGTGCCTTGGTGGACCTGGTGGATGTAACCCACAGCCCAGCCCAGTCAGCCTGGGCTCTAGGCGGCCAGACTAACTCAGACAGCCATTCCCAGCTTGCTCTGGAATCTGAAAGTCCCTTCCTTTCCTGCGAAGCCTCTTGGGTTTTCAGGAAGGAAGCAGAGACAGAGGAAACTGCAAACATTTAAAACTCTAACAGCAGTATCACCTCTTGGTCCAAGCCCTCTTGTGGAGGTGGTGGGGGGAGGGGCTCCATGTGCTGCCTTTCATCCTGATGCCACCCTAGGGAGGGGACGTGTGGTTCTCCCTTGTGTGACATGACAGCAGCTCTGCCCTGAGAGGTGAGGCACAGCAAGTGAGAGTGAGATGTGGCAAAGCTGGAACAGGGACACAAGGGGTCTCTCTGACCTGGGGGCCTGAGGTCAGGCGTTTGTTTCTACAGCGCCTGGACCAGAGGAACCAGTAGTGTCAGTCAGGGCAGAGTTCCCTCTGCTGACAGAGTGTCCCTGTTAAGGGCACTGGTGGGGCCATGGCCCAGCCGGTGAGCTGTCCCTGGGACTGTTCTCTTACAGAGAAACCCAATGAGGAAGAGAAAGCAGGAACAGGATCAATTTTTGCTTTTCTAAAAATAACTTTGTAAATAGATGGAAGGACCCAAATACTGTGGTTATTATAATCAAAGAGTTAAAGTCCTTAGCTCAGTAAGAAGTTAAACTTTGACTGTTTCCTTTTCCTGTCTGAGTCCCAAACTCTGCCTCCAGAACTTTTAGTTCTGAAGGTCAAATTTAAAGCCAGAACGAATCCCCTGTCTGCTATGCCTATCACCTATGCCTTTGCCCTAGCCAGGAAGGCTGGTGACAGACCCGGTTCCTACTGCCCTACACTGAGCTGGCAACACCTGAAGGATCCTCACATATAGGCAAGAGCTCTTTGCCTCTTTGGTCAGTACTCTGGGAGGTGACTACACCCCCTTAAACCTTCGGGGAACACTTAAGGCCCAGGGCCTGCAAAAAGGATTAAGGCAACTGAGAAGACACATGTTTTTCCAATTAGTTATAAACCACCCATGTTGGAACTTTTGCAAAACTGGCTGCTTGCTTTCACATTACCCACAATTCCTCATTCTTTCTTTCTCCATTAATAAGTTCACAAGGTTTTCAAGCAAATTGGGTACCAGAGGCCCATAACCATGGAATAAACAGGATGCTTATGGCAAAATGCCTCCCCTTGAACGCTAATGCCAAGGGTCTCATCTTCACAATCATGCAATGAGTGGGTAGAAATTAACTTCGACCTACCAAACACTCCATACTTTGGCCTCATTCACACACACCAACGAGTGCAATTATGCTTATGTTGCAATTGGATATACACTTTACTACATGCATACATTTTTTTAAAAAGATTTTTTCCCACTGACATTTCTTTCCCATGCCAAGTCTGGTCCAGCCTGCCAAATTGCGGAGACTGAGATCCCAGTGCAGTGAGCTCATGCTCTTTAAAGAGCCTTGACATGAGCCAGAAAGGCAGAGAATGGGTAGTGGGGAGACTGGGGAAAGACTATTCTCATGCCTGTGAGGACAAAGCTGCGTATCCCTGGCCAAAGGAAGTGAGAAGAGCATCAATCTGTCAGATATAGTCCACATGATGAGCTTAACAGGCTCATTCTTATTCCCATTTTGCAGAGGAGCAAACAGAGGCTCAAGAAGGCTGTGGTGCTCCAGGGCACACATACCTTGAGTGGCGGTGGAGCTGGGATTGGAAACCACATTGTCTGTCTCTAGAACCCACTTTACTCCTCACACTGTTGGGCCTGCCAAGTCCTTGTGGTGGACAACTCTAAGCTGCCCCCACTGGGATTCCCACCCTGGTGTATATGTACCTTCTCAATCCAACACTAATGTATGCCTTGCTGTAAAGGGAATTTGGAGATGTAAAGTCCCAAGTCAGCTGACTTTGAAGTGGATGGGCCTGACCTTATAATATAAGTCCTTTAAATTGGGTATCCAACAGGACTTCTGGCCAAGATGAGGCATAGGTAGATACACTGTGCTTCCTTGCACAACCAACAAAACAAAACATTTAAAAACTGCCAGAAAACCGAACTGTATGGAAGTCCGACAACCAAGGAGTTAAAGAAGACACATTCATCCAGACTGGTAGGAGGGGCGGAGATAGGCAGAGAGGACTCACGGCAAGGCAGCAGCTGACCGTGGCAGCGAGTGAAGCAGCAGCTGGTGGAGCAGGTGGTCCCACATTCGTGTGTGGATAAACTTGGAGGAAGAACTGGGGAGGAAGAGAAACTGCGTGGGAAAATAAAGCCTCAAAACCTCTGAAAAAACCTGTGGAGGTTGAGGAGGTGGGAGAAACTCCCAGCTTCAGAGGAGAGTATGTTGGAGAGACTTACAGGGTTATAGAATGTACACAAATCCACCCACCCGGGAACCAGCACCAGAAGGGCCCAATTTACTTGTGGGTAGTGGAAGAAGTGACTGAAAGCTGGCTGAGAGCTGAGCAAGCAGCACTGTTCCCTCTCAGACTGCC